>SJXO01007557.1:0-18330 GCA_006408615.1 Connochaetes taurinus
AAGATGTCCTTTTCATTATAGGGGACTGGAATGCAAAAGTAGGAAGTCAAGAAACACCTGAAGTAACAGGCAAATTTGGGCTTGGAATACGGAACGAAGCAGGGCAAACGCTAATAGAGTTTTGCCAAGAAAATGCACTGGTCATAGCAAATACTTTCTTCCAACAACACAAGAGAAGACTCTACACATGGGCATCACCAGATGGTCAACACTGATATCAGATTGTATATTCTTTGTAATGAAAGATGGAGAAGCTCTATACAGTCAACAAAAACAAGATCAGGCACTGACTGTGGCTCAGATCATGAACTCCTTATTGCCAAATTCAGATTTAAAGTGAAGAAAGTAGGGAAAACCACTATACCATTCAGGTATGACCTAAATCAAATCCCTAATGATTGTACAGTGGAAGTGAGAAATAGATTTAAGGGCTTAGATCTGATAGACAGAATGCCAGATGAACTATGGATGGTGTGGCACTGTACAGGAGACAGGGATCAAGACCATCCCCATGGAAAAGAAATGCAGAAAAACAAAATGGCGGTCTGAGGGGGCCTTACAAATAGGTGTGAAGAGAAGAGAAGTGAAAAGCAAAGGAGAAAGGGAAGGATATAAGCACCTGAATGCATGCAGAGTTCCACTTGGTGTATCAACCCCCAAATTTCAACAGCACAAATGACTTACAAGGTGAATACTGTGTCTTTCTTGAAACTATCAGAGGGCTTACCATGAAGAGCCAGTCATCCATGGCAACTAAAGGCAACAGAATCACAGAGTGAAAAATGCACTGTCCATAGATATTGTGACTAAAGAATTGATGCTTTTGAACTGTGGTGTTGGAGAAGACTCCTAAGAGTCCCTTGGACAGCAAGGAGATCAAACCAAACAATCCTAAAGAATATGAAGCATAAAAATTCATTGGAAGGACTGATACTGCAGCTGAAGCTCCAATACTTTGGCCACCTGATGCAAAGAGTCAACTCACTGGAAAAGACCCACATTCTGGGAAAGATTGAGGGCAGGAGGAGAATGAGGCAACAGAGGATGAGCTGGTTGGATGGCATCATCAACTCAATGGACATAAGTTTGAACAAACTCTGGGAGACAATGAAAAACAGGGAAGCCTGGTGTGCTGCAGTCCATGGGGGTCCCAAAGAGTCAGACAAAACTGAGTGACTGAACAACAACAACACATGAAAAAATCTTTAAAAGAAAAGAGTACATAGGGTTAATTTTGTCACCTAAAACACACATCTTCCACCTCTTTGACTCTTTGGTTTTTGTCATCCATCTCATATATTTAAAGGAAACTTTAATAATAATACTAAAAGCTTTTATATTGAAATTAAATAAATATTTGACATAACAAAACTCTGTTAGTTTGCTATTTTAAGGATCAAAATCTAGCAATCCTACTGGAGATATAAAAATTGGACTCTAGAGGCCTTTTGATGGATTTTAGTGTCAGTAAAGCAGACGTAATACCTGGAGGGAATGCATTTTGTTACACGAAAGAAAAGACATTTTGTAAATTCTCAACTCACCGAGGTTTCAAATTCCTTGGGTCAAGGCCAATTTGCTTTCATTAACTGAAATATGATAGCACAGCAGTCCCCTACCTTTTTGGCAATAGGAACTGGTTTCATGGAAGATAATTTCCCACTGACTGGGGGATTGGGGGTGAGTGTGGTGGTTTGGGGATGATTCAAGCACATTGCATTCATTGTACACTTTACTTCTATTACTATTACATTGTGATAGATAATGAAATAATTATATAACTCACCTTAATGCAGAATCAGGGGAGCCCAGAGCTTGTCTTTCTGCAATTAGATCGTCCCTTCTAGGGATGAGGGGAGACTGTGACACTCAAAGTGTGTTGCTTATGTCCATTCTACTCCATAATCTCATTTTGGTTGCTCTCACTGCAGAAAATCCTGCTTTACAAAGATAAGATGTAGAAAATGAAAACAGGCTTTTCAGTGCTTTTGCAGCAATCTGAGGATATTCCACCTTGACTTTAATCCAGAATACATAGAGATTGGAAGTTGTCCCAAACATACTTTTAAGGCCACCACCATCTGTGATGGCAAGCAGTTGATCTTCTTCTAGCACAGGAGAAAACAAAAAAGAAAGGTCGACTCACCTGATTTACTCACAAATGGATTGCAGATCCATCCCTTCCCTCTCTGGGGGTCTTTTGTGCTTGTGAAGTAGTGCTCATACTCTTTTGAAAGCTGAAATAGGTGATCACACACCACCTGGGAGAAAGAAGTCCTTGACTTAAGCTTTAAAATTCTCTACTAATGTTTGGTGGTAGGTGGTAACTTGGCTCAGGTGTGTCCGACCCTTTGCGACCCCAAGGACTGTGGCCTATCAGGCTCCTCCATCCACGGGATGTTCCAGGCAAGAGTACTGGAGTGGGTTGCCAGTTCCCTCTCCCAATTAGGTCTACTAGTTAATAAACATTAGGTCTACTAATGTTTGAAACATGTAAAAAATTGCAGTGTTCACTCATTGCCCCCATAAGTACCCTCTGGCTTTGAATGAGACTTCTTTATCTGCCGACTTGAACACTGTTGTCATTCTCCCCTGGACTGATAGATTGAGTTTGTTGAGCAGGTTGAATACATCACACAAGTAAGCAAGTATTATGACCCATTCTTTGTCACTGAAATGTGCAGCCAGTGATGATTGTTTCTCTAAAAGAAATCTCTGAAATGGCTCACATAACTCAAAAACTCTGGCTAGTGGCCTACCTTTAGAAAGGCATCTCACTTCTGTGTATAAAAGAAGATATGTGTGCTGTGTCCATCACCTCACAGAGCTGTGCCAACAGATGGAAAGTATGAGTTAAGGGCACGTACTCTAACATGGCTGATAATTTTAATCACATCTTGTAAAATGTTGTTAATTTCAGGTGATGGTTTTTGGCTAGCCAGCATTTCTCTATGGATGACACAGTGCATAGACCCACATTCAGAAGCAACCTCTTCGACTCAAGTAGTGAAACCAGAATGGCATCCAGTCATGGCAGCTGCTCCACCCATACTATACCACCACAAAATGACCAATTCAGCTTTCTTGATATGTATTCTTTCAAAGTCTTGAATAGTTCTGCAGTGATGATGTTGGTAGACAGCAAAAGTGCATGTAATATATCTTCATGCATATCCTCCTGAAAAATGTGTCTCAAGAACAAGCATGGTTGCATTGTTGTCAACATCCACAGACTCATCAACCTGGATTGCATACCACGCACAATTATGCCTCAATATCCTTTGCTATTTCATCACTTTGTCTAGTTATGGAACCACTGTTGAAGGCAATCTCTCCTAAAAGTTCATAACAGATGTCATTAACAGCAGGTAGGATCAACTCTTCACCAAGAGTAAAGGGCTTCTTGGCTTAAGCAATGTGCTTAGCCCCTAAGAATGATGCCTTCAGCAGAGACACATTTGATGAAGTCTATTCTTCATGTTCATGGGATATTTTGTTGTTGTTGTTTGCTTGTTTTTCATTTTGAAAAACTCCAAAGATTTGTTTTTTAATGCAAAGTGTTTAGTCTCCATGTAGTGAAGCAGTTTTGAAGGTGTCATGACTTTGTTGGATAGCCGGCTGCCATATATTATACAAAGCTAGCTTGGAGATGTGTTTCATCTGTTGCAATGAACCCATAACTTAAGTAGGACTCTTGGTATTTGGATTTCGTGGTGGCTCAGTGGTAAAGAATACTCCTGCTAATGCAAAAGATGCATAAGACACAGGTTCAATCTCTGAGTTGGGAAGATCCCCTGAAGAAGGAAACCCACTCCAGTATCCTTTTCTGGAAAATTCCATGGACAGAGGATCCTGGTGGGCTACAGTCCAAGGGGTCACAAAATGTCGAACATGACTTAGCACACGTACTTTTGATATTCACTTTTTTTTTATTTTTATTTTTACCTTATTTTACTTTACAATACTGTATTGGTTTTGCCATACATTGACATGAATCCACCACGGGTGTACATGCGTTCCCAAACATGAATCCCCCTCCCATTTCCCTCCCCATAACATCTCTCTGGGTCATCCCCATGCACCAGCCCCAAGTATCCTGTATCCTGCATCGAACATAGACTGGTGATTCGTTTCTTACATGATAGTATACATGTTTCAATGCCATTCTGCCAAATCATCCCACCCTCTCCCTCTCCCTCTGAGTCCAAAATTCTGCTCTACACATCTGTGTCTCTTTTGCTGTCTTGCATACAGGGTCATCATTACCATCTTTCTAAATTCCATATATATGTGTTAGTATACTGTATTGGTGTTTTTCTTTCTGGCTTACTTCACTCTGTATAATCGGCTCCAGTTTCATCCATCTCATTAGAACTGATTCAAATGTATTCTTTTTAATGGCTGAGTAATACTCCATTGTGTATATGTACCACAGCTTTCTTATCCATTCATCTGCTGATAGACATCTAGGTTGTTTCCATGTCCTAAGAGAATTCAGCACCACCAAACCAGCTCTCCAACAAATGCTAAAGGATATTCTCTAGACAGGAAACACAACAAGGGTGTATAAACCTGAACCCAAAACAATAAATTAAATGGTAATGGGATCATACTTATAAATAATTACCTTAAATGTAAATGGGTTGAGTGCCCCAACCAAAAGGCAAAGATTGACTGAATGGATACAAAAACAAGACCCCTCTATATGTTGCTTACAAGAGCCCCACCTCAAAACAAGGGACACATACAGACTGAAAGTGAAGGGTTGGAAAAAGATATTCCATGCAAATAGAGACCAAAAATAAAAGCAGGAGTGGCAATACTCATATCCGATAAAATAGACTTTAAAACAAAGGCTGTGAAAAGAGACAAAGAAGGCCACTAATAATGATCAAAGGATCAATCCAAGAAGAAGATATAACAATTATAAATATATGTGCATCCAACATAGGAGCACCTCAATATGTAAGACAAATGCTAACAAGTATGAAAGGGGAAATTAACAATAACACAATAATAGCGGGAGACTTTAATATCCCACTCACACCTATGGACAGATCAACTAAACAGAAAATTAACAAAGAAATGCAAACTTTAAATGATACAATAGACCAGTTAGACCTAATTGATATCTATAGGACATTTCACCCCAAAACAATGAATTTCACCTTTTTCTCAAGTGCTCATGGAACCTTCTCCAGGATAGATCACATCTTGGGCCATAAATCTAACCTTGATAAATTAAAAAAAATCGAAATCATTCCAGCATCTTTTCTGACCATAATGCATTAAGATTAGATCTCAATTACAGGAGAAAAACTATTAAAAATTCCAACATATGGAGGCTGAACAACACGTTTCTGAATAACCAATAAATCACAGAAGAAATCAAAAAAGAAATCAAATTATGCATAGAAACTAATGAAAATGAAAACACAACAACCCAAAACCTGTGGGACACTATAAAGGCAGTGCTAAGAGGAAAGTTCATAGCAATACAGGCGTACCTCAAGAAACAAGAAAAAAGTCAAGTAAATAACCTAACTCTACACCTAAAGCAACTAGAAAAGGAAGAAATGGAGAACCCCAGAGTTAGTAGAAGGAAGGAAATCTTAAAAATTAGGGCAGAAATAAATGCAAAAGAAACAAAAGAGACCATAGCAAAAATCAACAAAGCCAAAAGCTGGTTCTTTGAAAGGATAAATAAAATTGACAAACCATTAGCCAGACTCATCAAGAAACAAAGGGAGAAGAATAAAATCAATAAAATTAGAAATGAAAATGGAGAGATCACAACAGACAACACAGAAATACAAAGGATCATAAGAGACTACTATCAGCAATTATATGCCAATAAAATGGACAACGTGGAAGAAATGGACAAATTCTTAGAAAAGTACAACTTTTCAAAACTGAACCAGGAAGAAACAGAAAATCTTAACAGACCCATCACAAGCACAGTAATTGAAACTGTAATCAGAAATCTTCCAGCAAACAAAAGCCCAGGTCCAGATGGCTTCCGCTGAATTCTACCAAAAATTTAGAGAAGAGCTAACACCTATCCTACTCAAACTCTTCCAGAAAATTACAGAGGAAGGTCAACTTCCAAACTCATTCTATGAGGCCACCATCACCCTAATACCAAAACCTGACAAAGATGCTACAAAAAAAGAAAACTACAGGCCAATATCACTGATGAACATAGATGTAAAAATCCTCAACAAAATTCTAGCAACCAGAATCCAACAACACATTAAAAAGATCATACACCATGACCAAGTGGGCTTTATCCCAGGGATGTAAGAATTCTTCAATATCTGCAAATCAATCAATGTAATTCACCACATTAACAAATTGAAAAGTAAAAGCCATATGATTATCTCAATAGATGCAGAGAAGGCCTTTGACAAAATTCAACATCCATTTATGATAAAAACTCTCCAGAAAGCAGGAATAGAAGGAACATACCTCAACATAATAAAAGCTATATATGATATTCACTTTTAAATACAGCTTTCTTTTTGTTGGTAGTCTTAGAATCTTCTGCTGTCTCATCATTGGGTCTTTCCTCCTTTCCAAAGAAGACCTGTAGTGACATATCTTTTTGTTTTTTACTCAGTTTGGCTAGGGTTAGCTTCTGAGCTTACCAAAACTGTGACCGAGACAAGTGCACCATGTGGGAAAGAGGCACGGATGAAGGTGGCGAAGAAAATAATAGGTGGATCGCGTGTGAACTAAAACAAGTGCCAGACTCTGACGTAAAGCCTGCCACCAGACACAGCTGCACAATGGGAGCACATCAACTCACTTGCCACTGTAAATCCTGCCACTAGATGTAGCTTCAGTTCAGTTCAGTTCAGTTCATTTAAGTTCAGTAGCTCAGTCGTGTCCGACTCTTTGTGACCCCATGAATCGCAGCACGCCAGGCCTCCCTGTCCATCACCATCTCACGGAGTTCACTCAGCCTCACGTCCATCGAGTCCGTGATGCCATCCAGCCAGCTCATCCTGGGTCATCCCCTTCTCCTCCTGCCCCGAATCTCTCCCAGCATCAAAATCTTTTCCCATGAGTCAACTCTTCACATGAGGTGTCCAAAGTACTGGAGCTTCAGCTTTAGCATCATTCCTTCCAAAGAAATCCCAGAGTTGATCTTCTTCAGAATGGCCTGGTTCGATCTCCTTGCAATCCAAGGGACCCTCAAGAGTCTTCTCCAACACCACATTTCGAAAGCATCAATTCTTCAGCACTCAGCCTTCTTCACAGTCCAACTCTCACATCCATACATGACTACTGGAAAAACCATAGCCTTGACTAGGCAGACCTTAGTCGGCAAAGTAATGTCTCTGCTTTTGAATATACTATCTAGGTTGGTCATAGCTTTTCTTCCAAGGAGTAAGCGTCTTTTAATTTCATGGCTGCAGTCACCATCAGCAGTGATTTTGGAGACCAAAAAAATAAAGTCTGACACTATTTCTACTGTTTCCCCATCTATTTCCCATGAAGTGATGGGACCAGATGCCATGATCTTTGTTTTCTGAATGTTGCGCTTTAAGCCAACTTTTTCACTCTCCTCTTTCACTTTCATCAAGAGGCTTTTTAGCTCCTCTTCACTTTGTGCCATAAGGGTGGTGTCATCTGCATATCTGAGGTTATTGATATTTCTCCCAGCAATCTTGATTCCAGTTTGTGTTTCTTCCAGCCCAACATTTCTCATGATGTACTCTGCATAGAAGTTAAATAAACAGGGTGACAATATTCAGCCCTGAATTTCCACTTAGTTGATAGGATTCTGATCTGAGTCTGCAAGGAGTTGATTTATTGTGTCTCTATGTAATAACACCTCTCCTCTAATGGTCATCTGTATTTGCAGCTGCTCCATAGTGCTAACATCACAGTCTCAGCTCCACCTCAGATTGTCAGGAATCAGATTCTCATGAGGAACACACAACCTAGATCCCTCCCATGGGTGGTATACAGTAGGGTTCGTGCTCACATGAGAATCTGGCGCCACCCCTGATCTGATGGGAGGTGGATCTCAGGCCGCAAGGTGAGCCCTGGGGAGTGGCTGCAAATACAGACGAAGCTTCGCTCACTCCTTCTGTGTGGCTTGGTTCCTAACAGGCCATGGACCAGTGCTGGTCTGTGGCCCAGGGTTTGGGGACCCTGTCAGCACTGCAGACATCAGGAAGACCTGTGGAGTGACACATGAGCACTTCTCGAGCACTGAGAGCTCAAGTGCTGACTGCCACAGTGCTGGCACTTTTCACAAGACCCGTCTCAGGCTCAGAGATAAACTCAGGAGCACACAAATCAGAAGTAAGGATTTCCTCCACTGTGTGACATTAGAGCCATTCTATGAAGACAGACGCTACCTCAACTCCGTTGAAACACAGCCCTTCCCTTGAATCAGGATTATCGTTCTGGCTGTAAGATCTTGCGTCTATGGTTTTTTCTTTTTTTTCTTCTCTTTTCCCCCAAGAATGCTTTATGTCTCAGTCATTGACTCATAAAAACATTTTCAAACAGTGTTTAAGATCTGACTACCTTTTCAGTTATGCCTGGCCTTTTCTCTAATCTGGCTTTTCTCTTCAGAAATCCCATCTCCCATCTAGAGGCTGGGCTTTGAATGCCTTTCCAGGGACTATCAATGTCCATCTAAGTTTCAGAAGCCTTTGCTTTGAGTTAGTTGCTCTGAATCTTTGGTGCCCATCAGTCATCTGAAGGGCTTTGTACTTTCCAGATGTTTGGGCTTCATTCCCAGAGAATCCAATTCAGTGATCTGGGGCCCCAATTTCTGCTGTGAACAAGCTGCTTGTCGATGTTGATGCTGTGGGTCCTGGGAATGACACTTTGAGTATACTTGGGATACTTATTGATGGAGTACTCTTTACAATGTGAGAATTACTGCAACAGACAGATTCATGGGAACATTCAGTCTGTGGCTCTATGAAGACATATTTCTCCTGTGCCATTTCAAAGTGAAGGGCCCCATTTCCAATTTTGACATCTGAATCATGAAATGTAATGAAAAGTCTTCTGTTGTGAGTACTGAGTGCTCAGACAGAGCTGCTTTTGGAGACATATTAAGGGAGAGGGAGTTCACATTGCTCTCTTCAGAATCATTACGAATTGAGAAAAAGCCAGTGGAGAAAATGTGATGTTCTTGCAACTTGTGAAACACCATTGGCAGGCCTGTTATCCAGAGGTTGCTTTTGATAATGGCAAATCAGTTTATTGATTGATGGGCACAACTACAGATATCTTCATATGATTTAACACAACTACACTCTGGGGTGTCAACCGTACATGAGAAGTACAGAACAGCCATTGTGATTCTTTGTATCATTGAGTTAGTAGGTTTGGAAATTTCAAAGACATTTTCCGTATGCATTCCTCAGGTTATCAGAGGCCTGTGATAGGCAGGCAGGTTGAATAGTTGTTTTGTCTAACTGACCTTAGTCCCATACACACCAGCACAATGGGTTTAACTGGAGGTTGTACAATGCTGGTGGGTGAGCAGGCAAGTCATTGTAGTAGAGGGTGATTTAATCACCAGATTGTTCTGATGACTAGATTGGATTAACTTCTCTGGTGAGAGCCCCTATCCAAATTCAGTTAATTTAATACTGAAAAGCAAAAACTCAATCACTCAAGATTTAACCCAATTACCAATCAAGAGTTCCCTCTCCACAATGGGGGGAGGGGACTCCATAAAAATAGGGTTTTGTTCCTTGACACTAACACTGCTTGGAAGAATGGGACCCAGCTGATCTTCTCTGTGGCTTCAGAGTCCCCCTCAGCCCCTGAAATCTATCCGTCTGGATAGATTCCCAGTGAGCAACATCATGCCTTCCTGTCCCCTCATGGTGGCGGTAGTCTATATGAGTAATGCGAATAGGAGCAAGGGAGCCTGACACATCTTCAAGAGAAAAGGCTTCAGTGTCAAGCCTTTTGGGGCTGTATTCTGAGTAAGCTCCCAAGGATGGCACCCAACCAACCAGTAGTATGTTATGTTCAACTTCATATAAGAAGATGCGCAAGGACTTTTCCTGTAAAGACTGAAAATACTACAAAAGGAATGGAGTCTTACAAATCTTGGGGGAAAAATGAGAAAATCAAGTCCCATCCAGAAAGATTTCAAGGATGAAGAGATCCCTCCAACGTCACCTTCACCTGTAAGGAGAGAGTCTATTTCTAGGTGGTGGCAGAGCTGTGTGCCAAAGAGGAGACCTTCCAGCCTGTGCACGTGATCAGCGTGGACATGGAGGGCACCCTGGAGGCAGCCACCCTGGGAGCTTTGATCCTCTGTGAGCTCTGCCAAGGTCTCCAGCAGGCTGAGGACATGGAAAGCAGTCTAGCTGAGCTGCTCCAGGCAACAAAGGAGAAAACAGGAAGGTGCTTTCTGCACACCATCTACTTCCACTGAAGATCTTGGCTGGTTTCAGCTCCTTTGTTAGTAAGAACTTATGCCTGGACTTTTGGACAAGTTAGCACTTTCTGTGAGAAACATCTTCAAAGCCCTTTCCACTAAAAGCTATTGGTATGATCTTTTTCAGATATACCCCACCCAGGGAAGGAAGTGAAGGATAAAAAGATTTTAAGGGAAATAGAACATGGACTACAAGTAGGCATCAAAACCTTTTCAATGTGAGGGACAATGGTGTGGGTACTTGGAAGGAATGATTAAATGTTCACACAGTTTGCAAAGAAACTTCTAGGACTGCATTTTTCTGATGAACAAACCAAGCTTATAATGAACAAGTGATATGTTGAAGGATATTCTTATTTAAAAAAATTGTTCCATTCATTATATTGGTAACAACTTCAACTTCCTTTGCCCTTTTGGCATAATGTTAAACATGATTTGTGTGTGTGTGTGTGTGTGTGTGTGTGTGTGTGTGTGTGTGATGAGAGAGTATTATACTGGATGTACGAACTTAGAAATATTTTTAGTTTTAGATTGTATGTCTTTTACTAATGCCAACTTTATTAAAAACTCAGGGTAGATAATGGATGGTATTTATCACTAAAATCTTGGCATGATCTCTTCAATTAAGTAGCTCGCTAAATGAAATAAAACCCCTAATTTAAAGAAAATATGTCTTTTTGTTTGTGGTAGGGATGCATATACAAACTGAGCCCCTTGGAGTCTTATTGTTTAAGCCATGTGAATTCCATGGAGAAAAGCATTCTTTCCTAATGAGAAACTTCTTCAGGCTTAAGGCATTCATAGTTTTGCATTTTGTGCTCCTCTGAAAGTAGACTACACTCTAGTGAAGTGCAACATTCTTGGTTCTGCTCAGCAGTGGCACCAAGGCCTACGTGACTTACAGAAGAAAATCAAGGAGAGGCAGTTGGCATGGCTGAATTAGGTTAGGTTAATTGCTATGTCATAAAGTAGAAGCCGAGTTTTTTTTACAGAGTGTAGGCAGAATGAAGCAAGCTTGGACCTGGAGAGCCTAGCTTGTACTTAGTTCCTGAGAAGAGTGGACCCAGAAATAGGTGGCAGCTCTGGACAGGTAGAGTAGACATGAGATAGGAGAGAGGAGCTGAAATGACAGGACTTGCTGAAGAAGAGAGAGAGGGAGGAATTTAAATCACTCTCAAATTTCTGTCATCCCCCACAGGTGACCACATGAACATATATGCATGTGGCAGTGTGGGTGGTAAGGAGGTGAGAGTTTTTTTCCTGGTAGAATCAATGCCCTCTATGGTCAGCCTCTCTGCTGATTGTGAGTAGTCAGGATCAGGATTGCTTATGGGAGGGGGAAATCTATTGAGGCTATCATTTCATGTAGTGAATGAAAAGAAAGTGAAAGTGGTTGTATAGTCCATGGAATTCTCCAGGCCACAACATTGGAGTGGGTAGACTTTCCCTTCCTCCAGGGGATCTTCCCAACCCAGAGGTTGAACCCAGGTCTCTCGCATTGCAGGCGGATTCTTTACCAGCTGAGCCACAGTTCAGTTCAGTCACTCAGTCGTGTCCAACTCTTTGCAACCCCATGAACTGCAGCATGCCACACCTCCTTGTCCATCACCACCTCCCAGAGTTTACCCAGACTCACGTCCATTGAGTTGGTGATGCCATCCAAACATCTCATACTCTGTCATCTCCTTCTCTCCCTGCCCTCAATCTTTCCCAGCATCAGGGTCTTTACAAATGAATCAGCTCTTCACATCAGATGGCCAAAGCTGAGTTTCAGCTTCAACATCAGTCCTTCCAATGAACACCCAGGACTGATCTTCTTTAGTATGGACTGGTTTCATCACTGTGATGTCCAAGGGACTCTCAAGAGTCTTCTCCAACACCACAGTCCAAAAGCATCAGTTCGTCTGTGGTCAGCTTTCTTTATAGTCTAACTCTCACATCCATACATGACTACTGGAAAAACCATAGCCTTGACTAGATGGACTTTTGTTGACAAAGTAATGTCTCTGCTTTTCAATATGCTGTCTAGGTTGGTTATAACTTTCCTTCCAAGGAGTAAGCCTTCTCTAAAACTGGCTTGAACACCTGGAAGTCCACAGTTCATGTATTGCTGAAGCCTGCTGAAGTCTGGCTTGGAGAATTTTGTTAATATCAAAACTCTGAACATTGAGGGTATTGAGTGAGTGATCTTTTGGTTATTGGAGTTGGTAAGAATGAGAGCCAAGAGTACTGGACTATGCATCCCATCCCTTCTCCAGTGGATCTTCCTGACCCAGGAATCCATCCGGGCTCTCCTGCATTGCAGGCAGATTCTTTACTAACTTAGCTATCAAGGAAGTCCTTTTCATGTAACGGGAACACCAAATTGAAGTAGGATTTTTAGGTAGTATTGGGTGTTCTTCAAAGGCAAAAATGTTTGGTCTAGTTGATATTATTTTGATCAGAAAATCCATTTTGAGGAGAATTTAATATGTTCCTAATTGTGTTCCTGTCTGTTTGGGCAAGTGAAGGCAAATATGACAGAGGAGTAAAATGTTGCAGGTGCTTAAATAGAGTGATTACAGTGATGAATTACAAAGTATAAAGCATATATAAAATAGATAACTAATAAGGACCTACTCTATAGCCAAAGGAACACTTCTCAACTCTATAATGACTTATATGGAAAAAGAATCTAAAAAAGAGTGGGCATGTGTATATGTTTAACTGATTCACTTTACAGTAGAAACTAATACAACACTGTAAATCATCTACAGCCCAATAAAAGTTTAACAATGTAATACATCTATTTGAAAAGCAAAATATAAAATGTACATGAATAAATTAAAAGGGATAGGCCTGGATTAAATAGATTGCAAAACATCATCTAAAAGTCCTTATATATCATAAAAATATAAAAAGATTGGAAAGTTAGAACTTTAATGCTGGTGAATTTACCATTTAGATCTTAATCTAGTGGTTTAATCTAACTTTAATTTGATTCTAATCTTAATGAAAGTATAGCAGCTAGTGTCTCTGGTAGAGTTAGAAATCTTGTTAATATCAAAACTCTGAACACTGAGGGCATTGTGTGAGTGATCTTTTGGTCATTTGAGTTGGTAAGAATGAGAGCAGGGGGTTAGTAGAAGGTCATCTGCAAAGTTGCCTGGGCTCATGTTGCAACATGCACGCCTGCACCACCTGGGGTTTCCTTGTGTAGAGAGTCAGAGACAGATTAGAGGAGACGATCTGAATGCAGAGATCATTTACCTGGAGCTATGGATGTTACTCAGTGTTTGGCTACGGCTGCAAACTTCTGGTGGCATTCGCAAGTGTTTTAGAGTCTTACTCTCTGGTGAGTAGCCTCCCAGGATGCCGAGTCCTGACCTTCATTATTGGACATTCCTTTTAGCAGTATCTTAGAAGGCTTCTCATCGTAACAAGGTCTTTCCAGCTTTAGATCTGCCAAAACCAAGCCAGAATTTGAACTAGAAGCCTGCTAAACTCTCTGCAGACCTCCTGGTGCTCTGTTTTTTTTTAAATGAGGTGGGGAGGATGGGGCTAGATTGGGCATTACTTAAATATGGTGGGAAAATATTTTCTAGGTAATATAAACACCTGGTGCTGGTAATTTTGCTAAAAGAAGAGGAAGTTATGTTTGTAAGATGTAATAGTAACTAACAATATCTTTCTATATAAATATGAGGGATGGAAATAAGAGTTTCAGATGTGCTATTGGAAACACAGTGGTTTCTTGAGTAGAAAGAGGATTCCATTTAAGACACAGAGCAAATGGAATATTTAGAAGGTTGTGGAAAGGGCAGCATTTGGAGACAAATTGTTAAAAGACATAAATAAACATGTAACTAGAAAGGTTATGTATGACGACAATGGCTTTGGTACCAGGACTGACACAGGGGTGAAATTGTTAAATGGTAACTATGAGGCCTCTGTGCTTTGTGTGTTTGTACATGTCTACATGTGTGTTGTAGCTGTGTGGTATTGCCAAATTAACCTATAAAATATCCCTATCTACTTAATTAAAGGAAATTAAGCACTTATATCCTCAGAAATAAAATTATCAGGCCAGAATGAATTTCAGGTTAATGTCATTTGAAAAATATTCAGTACTAAGCTGATATCTGGTATTGAAAGTGGCTTAAGCTTGTTAGTTTGATTAAAATAGATGGGTCTTTAGAGTCATCAGTGTTAAGCATAATACATCTGTTGTCAGTCAGTTCAGTTGCTCAGTTGTGTCCGACTCTTTGCGACCCCATTGACTGCAGCATGCCAGGCCTCCCTGTCCATAACCAAATCCCAGAGCTTGCTCAAACTCATGCCATTGAGTCGGTGTTGCCATCCAACCATCTCATCCTCTATTGTCTCCTTCTTCTCCTGCCTTCAATCTTTCTCAGCATCAGGGTCTTTTCCAATAAGTCAGTCTTCCCCAAAAGTAGCCAAAGTATTGGAGCTTCAGCTTCAGCATCAGTCCTTCCAATGACTATTCACGACTGATTTCATTTAGGATTGACTGGTTGGATTCCATGCAGTCCAAGGTACTCTCAAGAGTCTTCTCCATCACCACAGTTCAAAACCATCAATCTTTTGGCACTCAGCTTTCTTTGTGGTCCCACTCTCACATTTATAAATGACTACTGGGAAAACCATAGATTTGACTAGATGGACCTTTGTAGGTAAAGTAATGTCTTTGATTTTTAATATGCTGTCTAGGTTTGTCATAGCTTTTCTTCCAAGGAGCAAGTGTCTTTTAATTTCATGACTGCAATAACCCTCTACAGTGATTTTGGGGCCCAAGGAAATAAAATCTCTCACTGTTTCCATTCTTCCCCATCCATTTGCCATGAAGAAATGGGACTGGATGCCATGATCTTAGCTTTTCGAATATTGAGTTTTAAGCCAGATTTTTCACTCTCCTCTTTCACTTTCATCAAGAGGCTCTTTAGTTGCTCTTTGTTTTTTGCCATAAGGGAGGTGTCACCTGTACATCTGAGGTTATTGATATTTCTCCTGGCAATCTTGATTCCAGCTTGTGCTTCAACCAGTCTGGCATTTAGCATGATGGACTCTGCATATAAGTTAAATAAGCAGGGTGACAATAAACAGCCTTGATGTTTACTCCTTTCCTGCTTTGGAACCAGTCTGTTGTTCCATGTCCAGTTCTAACTGTTACTTCTTGTCATACATACAGATTTCTCAAGAGCTAGGTCAGGTGACCTGTTATTCCTATCTCTTTAAGAATTTTCCACTGTTTGCTGTGAGCCATACAGTCAAAGGCTTTAGCATAGTCAATAAAGCAGAAGTAGATGTTTTTCTGGAATTCTCTTGCTTTTTCTATGATCCAATGGATGTTGGCAATTTAATCTCTGGTTCCTCTGCCTTGTCTAAATCCAGCTTGAACATCTGAAATTTTTTGGTTTGTGTACTTTTGAAGCCTTGCTTTGAGAAGTTTGAGCATTACTTTGCTAGTGTGTGAGATGAAAGCAATTGTGCAATAGTTTGAACATTCTCTGGTATTGCCTTTCTTTGGGATTGGAATGAAAACTGACCTTTTCCAGTCCTGTGGCCGCTGCTGAGTTTTCCAAGTTTTCTGGCATATTGAGTGCAGTACTTTAAAAGAATAATCTTTTAGGATTTGAAATAACAGCTGGTATTCCATCACCTCCACTACCTTTATTCATAGTGATGCTTCCTAAGGCCCACTTGACTTCACATTCTAGGAGGTGGAATGATCTAGGTGAGTGATCAAACCATATTGGTTATCTGGGTCATGAGGATCTTTTTTGTACAGTTCTTCTGTGTATTCTTGCCACCTCTTAACATCTTCTGCTTGTTAGGTCCATACCATTTTTGTCCTTTACTGAGCCCATCTTTGCATGAAATGTTTTCTTGGTATCCCTAATTTTCTTGAAGAGATCTCTAGTCTTTCTCATCTTTTGTTTCCCTCTATCTTTTCTCATTGATCACTGAGGAAGTCTTTCTTATATCTCCTTGCTATTCTTTGGAACTCTGCATTCAGGTGGATATATCTTTGCTTTTCTCCCTTGCCTTTTGCATCTCTTCTTTTCTCAGCTATTTGTTAGGCCCTCTCAGACAACCATTTTCCCTTTTTTCATTTCTTTTTCCTGGGGATGATTTTGATCACTGCCTCCTATACAATGTTACAAAACTCCATCCAGAGTTCTTCAGGCACTCTATCTAACAGAGCCAATCCCTTGAAACTTTTTATTAGTTCCTCTGTATAATCATAAGATATTTCATTTAGGTCATACCTGAATGTCTAGTGGTTTTCCCCACTTTCTTCAATTTAGGTCTGGAATTTGCCATAAATTGTTCATGATCTGAGCCACAGTCATCTCCTGGTCTTGTTTTTGCTGAATGTAGAGCTTCTCCCTCCTTGCCTGCAAAGAATATAATCAATCTGATTTCAGTATTAACCATCTGGTGATATCCATGTGTAGCGTCTTCTCTTGTGTTGTTGGAAGAGGGTGTTTGCTATGACCAGTGTGTTCTCTTAGCAAAATTCTGTTAACCTTTGCCCTGCTTCATTTTGTACTCTAAGGCCACTCTTGCCTCTTTATTTCAGGTATCTCTTGATTTCCTACTTTTGTCTTTTAGTCCTATATGACGAAAAGGTCATCTTTTTTTGTTGTTAGTTCTAGAAGGTCTTATACCTAGTTTTACCAGAGGTCAAATAAGACCTTTTTCTAGCTCTTATAAATTTTTCCATAAGAAAAGTAACCCTGTGTGTGGGGGAAAAAAAAAAAAAAAAAACTCTTAAGGAAAGTAAGATGTAAATTTTCAGTAAAAGAAGGTAGGAAGAATGAGAAAAAAAATAGTGAGAAAAGAGTTGCATAATCAGGATTTTCTGAAATCAGATTAAATTTAGTTGAATAAATGGATTTTGTTCGGAGTGCATTGAAACAGATTGTATTCGGCTCCTTCAGTGTTTTCTTGAAATGCTGCTTTTAATAACAGACACTATGAGCTTCTTTGCTTTCAAATGATCTGTATTTGCTTTTAAGATCTTTTGTAATTTTGGTTAAGTAATAAGCATTGTCTCATAATGACTCGTGATCTTATCTGAGTAAGTTCAAAGCTTTCTGATGAACTTCTGAAATACCAATTTTAATTTAAGCTCCTTTGATTTCCAGGTAACTTTGCGATGTTTTAAGGGGTCTCATATATTCCAAAGACAAATTATTTAAGTAAGATTATTTGGCATGTTAAGTTAAATGTAATCAATCCTGCTGCTGCTACTGCTAAGTCACTTTAGTGACTTAGCCATTTCCTTCTCCAGTGCATGAAAGTGAAAAGTGAAAGTGAAGTCACTCAGAAGGCAATGGCACCCCACTCCAGTACTCTTGCCTGGAAAATCCCATGGATGGAGGAGCCTGGTAGGCTGCACTCCATGGGGTCGGTAGGAGTTGGACACGACTGAGTGACAATCAATCCTAATTCTGCTTATTATAACTAAGTTTCTCACCTACACTCTAATCAGATGTTTATGCCTTTTAAGCCTTACATCATTTACAGATATATTTGTACTCTGATGCTGTTGCAAAAAGTTCTTAATCATCAAGTAGATTCATAGAAAGACTATGGAAGCTCTTACAACTGTTCCACATTAAGATGATGGCTTTGAGATTTCCAGCCCATACTGACTTACAGCAAGTAGCTGCTCTGCCCCTGGGGCACTTAGATCAGACATCCAGAGATTTTTGCTCCCTGACAGCTAAGGTTGACATACCCCCAAGGCTTGAAGCAGTTATAGAAGACAAACCATTGCAACTGTCTGCTTTCCATAAGCATATGAAAGTAAATCTCTGAAGGGGGAATGAACAGGAGGGAAGGGAGCAGAGCAAAAACCTCAAAAAAAAAAAAAAAAAAAAAAAGACAGAACC
>SJXO01007557.1:28174-65185 GCA_006408615.1 Connochaetes taurinus
TAAATATCATAAATTATTATCATCTGATTATTATTAATATAATAATAATATTATAATTATAATATTAATGATTATTATCATTATCATCATATGATTATTATATAATAATTTCTAATAAATATAATTTAACATATTCAATAAAATTATTAAATATGTGCTTTATATATTACATTATATAATAATATTATTATTAATTATATAAAATATATAATTATTTAATATATTTAATATATTATATAACATTAATTAAAATTATTAATTATATAATCAAGAATATTACTTTTAATTATTATAAAATAAAATATAGAAATAAAACTTAATAAATTAATAAAGTTAATTTAAATTAGATCCTAGCAAATTGATGCACTTTTTAAATCTAGGCAAAATTGTGACTATTATTCTTTTCATCAGCTCAGAATATCACTAAATTTATCATTTCACAGTCCTGTATTGATATATTAGCCCTCAGGTAGGGCCTCAGGGGTAGGGATGTAGGAAAGAGAGGAAAGAATGGACCAAAGATGTTTGACTTTATTTTTAAAAATAAAGCAAAGAAAATGATTCTTATGTAATTGAGAAATGAAGTGATAAAAAATTATAATCATGCTTAATTCAAGCAGCTCTAATTACAAATGCAGGATTCTTTATACAGTCATAGGATATGCCTAAATGTAATTCATATTCACTCTCCAGACTGAACACGGAATATGAACTTTAATCTTTCTGATACGTGCCGTGTCCTACTTGGCTAGGTTTTTCATGGAATAGTGTATTTAATGGAGACTGCCAACACTTGACTTTCAGGCCCTCTTTCATCCATGCTGTCATGATTGACCAATCTTTATCTTAATTAACAGGTGGTGTTTTTAATCTTCTGATGCACCAATAACTTCAATTAGATTAAGACATTATGAATATTGGAGCCACGGTGGACCATCAATGTGTATAAATGTTCAGGAGTACTTCAATTTATTACACTTTGTTTTACTGACATGCATAGATGTTGCACTTTTTACAAAACAAGATTTGGGGGCAATGCTGGTGCCCTTTTCCTAATGGTTTTTCCTTGTTTGTGTCTCTGGGTCACATCTTGGTAATTCTTATGTTTCAAACTTGTTCATTATTATCACCATTGTTATGGTGAATCTGTCATTAGTGACCTTTGATGTTACTATTGTAATTGTTTTGGGGTGCCACTTAACTTGCCCTTGTAAAATCACAAAATTAACTGATAAATGTTATGTGTATTCTAATTGCTCCACTGATTACTGTTCTCCATCTCTCTCTCCTCGAGTTGCTGGTTCCCTGAGACACAATGATATTGAAATTAAGACAATTAATAACCTTACTGTGGCCTCTAAGTGTCCAAATGGAAGGAACAGTTGCATTTATCTCACTAAATCAAAACCTAGAGACAATTAAGCTTACTGAGAAAGGCATGGTGAAAGTTGAGATAACCCAAAAGCTAGGCTTCTTGAACTGGTTTGCCAAGCTGTGACTGTAAAACAGAAGTTCTTGAAGGAAATTAAAAGAGTTACTGTAGTGAACACAATGTAGTGAAAGTGAAAGAGGACAGTGGAAAACCTGGCTTAAAACTCAACATTAAAAAGACTAAGATCATGGCACCTGTTCCCATCACTTCATGGCAAATAAATGGAGAAACAGTGAAAACAGTGGCAGATTCATTTTCTTGGGCTCCAAAATCACTGCAGATGGTGACTGCAGCCAGGAAATTAAAAGATGCATGCTCCTTGGAAGAAAAGCTATGACCAACCGAGACAGAATATTAAAAAGCAGAGACGTTACTTTGCCAACAAAGGTCCATCTAATCAGAGCTATGGTTTTGCCAGTAGTCATGCATGGATGTGAGAGTTGGACTATAAAGAAAGCTGAGTGCTGAAGAATTGATGCTTTTGAACTGTGGTGTTAGAGAAGACTCTTGAGGATCCTTTGAACTCCAAAGAGATCCAACCAGTCCATCCTAAAGGAAATCAGTCCTGAATATTCATTGGAAGGACTGATGCTGAAGCTGAAACTCCAATTCTTTGGCCACCTGACATGAAGAACTGACTCATTTGAAAAGACCCTGATGCTGAGAAAGATTGAAGGTGGGAGGAGAAGGGGACGGCAGAGCATGAGAAGGTTGGATGGCATCACTGACTCAATGAATGTGAGTTTGAGCAAGCTCCAGGAGTTGGTTATGGACAGGGAGGCCTGGCATGCTGCAGTCAATGGGGTCGCAAAGAGCTGGACATGACTGAGTGACTGAACTGAATGGAATAGTGAATGCAGGAATCATAAGAAAGTGAAACAGACTTATTGCAGATATGGAGAAATTTTGAGTGGTCTGGATAGATGATGAAACCAGCCACAACGTTCCCTTAAACCAAAGTTTACTCTAGAGGAAGGCTCTAGCTCACTTCAACTCTACAAAGGCTGAGAGAGGTGAGGAAGCTTCAGAAGGAAAGTTTGAAACTAGTACTTATTGTATGGGGAGGGAGGTGTGAGGGGGGATCAGTGTGGAGAACATGTATACGCCCATGGTGGATTCATGTTGATGTATGGCAAAACCAATATAATATTGTAAAGTAATTGGCAGCTTCTCTGGTACCAATTAAAATAAATAAATTTATATTAAAAAAAGAAATGGAAAATAGTGATATAGCTTTGTTTTAGATAAGATCAAATATTCATACATTTTGAATAAAGTTGTTGAAATGAGCTTCAAACTCAAAAAAAAACAAAACAACAACAACAAAAAAGATTTAAGGGAAAAACAAAATCTCTGTGACATAAAAGTGCAAGGTGAAACAGCAAGGTCTAATGTAGAAGCTATAGCAAGTTATCCAGAAGATCTAACTAAGAAAATAACATAAGGTGGATACACTAAACAACAGATTTAAGAATTATCTCAATTTTTGCCTATCTATTAAATAGGCTAAATCCATTTTGCCTAGGCCCTGTAAATTGAACAACAAAGCCTGGATGACAGCAAATCTGTTTATAAGATGGTTTGCTGATTGCTCTAAGTCTGCTATGGAGACCTATTGCTCAGAAAAAGAGTCCTTTCAAAATATTACTGCTCATTGACGGTGCACCTGGTCATCAAATAGCTCTGATGGAGATACATAATGAAATTATGTTGTTTTCATGCCTGTTAATACAGCATCCATTCTGCAGTCCATGGATCAAGTAATTTTGACTTTAAAAAGTCTTATAATTTAAGAAGTACATTTTGTAAAGCTATAGCCATCATAGATAGTAATTCCTCTGATGAATCTGGGCAAAGTAAATTGAAAACCCTCTGGAAAAGATTCACCATTCTAGATGCTATTAAGGAAATTTGTTATTCATTTAAAAAATGTCAAAATATCTACATTAAAAGGAGTTTGGAAGAACTGACAGCTCTGAAAACTCTGAAGGCTTGACTGTAATGTTCAAGGCAGAAATGGTAGAAATATTGAGGCTTGATCTGGAGCCTAAAGATGTGACTGCATTTCGACAAGCTCATGATAAAGCTTGAACAAATGAGGAGGTACTTTATATTGATAAGCAAAGAAAGTGCTCCTTGAGATGAAAACTACTTATACGGAAGATTGTTGTTGATAACAAAGACTTTAGAATATTGCATACACTGAGTTTATAAAGCAGTGACAAGGTTTGAGAGGATCGATTCCAGTTTTACAAGAAGTTCTATGTGGGTAAAATGCTATTGAATTGCATTACACACGACATAGAAATCATTCATAAAATGGAGAGTCAATCCATAACAGCAAACTTAATTTAATTATTTTCTGATTTTAAGAAATTGCCACAGCCATCCTAGCCTTCAGTAACCACCATGCTGAGTCAGTAGCCATCAACATCAATGCAAAAATCTGCCATCAAAAAATTTCAGCTCACTGAAGGCTCAGAAATGGTTAGCATTTTTAGCAATTAAATATTTTTTAAATTAATGTATGTACATTGTTTATTTTAGATATAATGCTATGCACACTTAATATACTATAGTATACTGTAAAAATAACACATATTCACTGGGAAACCAAAATATTTGCTTGACTTGCTTTATTTCACTATTCAATTTATTGCAGTGGTCTGGAATTGAACCAACAATATCTCTGAGTTGTGCCTAAATATATCTAATTTAATCAATAGTATGTTAAATTACTTGTCTAAATCTCAGGAAGTAACATTTTGACCTTTATTTCCAAGTTCTCTTAAGTAGAACGCCTCATGTCTTCATGCACACATTCCTGAAATCCCAATTTGGCTGGTAGAAATGTATCCTCAATCAAAACACTGAGAATTAAACACATACACACACACCAAAATGCACTTCCTGATTCAGCATTTATTCCACATGTAAGAAAGTTAAAGAACAGCTTATTTTGTTCACCATAAAATGTGAATAATGTGAAATACACATAGATTTCTCCTAAAGCATTCTTATTATATTTCCATGTGTATATTACCTTCTGGAAGAACACAAAAGATATGGACTGAATAATTCAATCAAGGCCTCTAGTTAACATTCAGTAACATCGTTTGGTTACATGCCTCTACCACTAGACTGTGAGCCAATTGAGGTTAGTGGCCAAATCTTATGCAAATTTTGTACCTTCAGCTTAAAACAGTCATGAATGAATAAATTAATGCTGGTAAGACATTTTAAAAGGAACATTTCTATGAAGCAGACTATGTTATTATATTGCCTATTCTATCCTTTTTTTAACCTTTAAGGAATGTGTAATGTGTACTATAACACTATCAAAAGGAAAAATTATCAACATTTCACATCCCTTTTCCCTTTTCTCAATCACACCCTGCTTTTGCACAACTGAAGAAGCAATTAAAACACAGGCCATTAAAAACTTAATGGTGTTGGAGGAGGGTGTGAGTCTGAAAATTTATTCACCAGCTATTTTCATTTCCTATCATGAGGCAAGTGGACACTTACTTTCTAATTCTTCTGCAAGCTTGAGAGAAAAAGAGAGATAATTACTAGCAATACTGCAATATTTGGTTTCTAATAATAAGTTCCAAATAGGAAAAGGAGTACGTCAAGGCTGTATATTGTCACCCTGCTTATTTAACTTCTATGCAGAGTACATCATGAGAAACTCTGGGCTGGAAGAAGCACAAGCTGGAATCAAGATTGCCGGGAGAAATATCAATAACCTCAGATATGCAGATGACACCACCCTTATGGCAGAAAGTGAAAAGGAACTAAAAAGCCTCTGATGAAAGTGAAAGAGGAGAGTGAAAAAGTTGGCTTAAAGCTCAACATTCAGAAAACTAAGATCATGGCATCTGGCCCATCACTTCATGGGAAATAGATGGGGAAACAGTGGCAGACTTTATTTTTTTGGGCTCCAAAATCACTGCAGATGGTGATTGCAGCCATGAAATTAAAAGACACTTACTCCTTGGAAGGAAAGTCATGACCAACCTAGACAGCATATTGAAAAGCAGAGATATTACTTTGCAAACAAAGGTCCATCTAGTGAAGGCTATGGTTTTTCCTGTGGTCATGTATGGATGTGAGATTTGGACTGTGAAGAAAGCTGAGCACCGAAGAATTAATGCTTTTGAATTGTGGTGTTGGTGAAGCCTCTTGAGAGTCCCTTGGACTACAGGGAGATCCAACCAGTCCATCCTAAAGGAGATCAGTCCTGGGTGTTCATTGGAAGGAACGATGCTAAAGCTGAAACTCCAATACTTTGGCCATCTCATGTGAAGAGTTGACTCATTGAAAAAGACTCTGATACTGGGAGGGGTTGGGGGCAGAAGGAGAAGGGGACAACAGAGGATGAGATGGCTGGATGGCATCACCGACTCTATGGACGTGAGTCTGAGTAAACTCCAGGAGTTGGTGATGGACAGGGAGGACTGGTGTGCTGCGATTCATGGGGTTACAAAGAGTCGGACACGACTGAGCAAATAAACTGAAATGAACTGAACTGAACTGAACTGAATGATAAGTTAGAAATCAGATCACTTTTCCTTGCAGAATAGCAACAACATTTTGTAATCAACTTTTCAGGATCTTCAATGAGAAGATAACTTTCAACATAGGAAACAGAGGCTATGTGCAGATAATATACACCATGGCATTCAATATTACCTACATCATGACTGATAAAACAGAAGCAGTCCTGCAAATTCATTCATGTTAAAATAAATATACTTGTAAAATGCAGGTGAGGATTATGATAGCTACCTCATAAGATACTTTTAAGTTCCAATGAAATTTTAATGCCAAAGATGCTTTGAACATTGTTAAGTATCAAAGCAATAGTAATTATCAACAGTATCATGATTGTTAGTACTTTAATTATGTATAAATGAACTAACCTATCATTTACATGTTATAGTTACACTGTGAAGGTATCATGAAAACAAAATGCCCTGATAACTTCTAAATATAATTAATATGCTATTCATTTGTTAGAAATAAATATCATTTGGAAGATGATTTTTTCTATTCATTCACAAGCTAGTATAATTAATTAATATTATTTTAATCAAAGTAACTTTTTAAAATAACATATTGAAATATTGGAGGAATGGAGGAGAGGCACGGTCTGTTAATATTACACAGGAGAACCCAGTGTAAATACAGCGCAGGGAAAGCAACAGCAACAGCAAGCAATGTATTAAAAAAAAAAAAAAAAACGAAGTTAACAGAACTTGTGCGAGCATGCTCAGTCACTTCAGTCATGTCCGACTCTTTGTCTGACTCTTTGTGACCTCATGGAATTTAGTCTGCCAGGCTCCTCTGCCTAGACCTTAGACTGCAGGCTCCTCTGTCCAGGGGATTATCCTGGCAAGAATACTGAGTGAGCTGTCATTTCCATCCTTCATGGAATCTTCTTGATCCAGGGATCAAGCCTTCATCTCCTGCATTGCAGGCACATTCTTTATTGTTGAGACACTGGGGAAGCCTTAACAGAAACTGATCAGCCTTTTAAAAGTTTGACTGACCATCTGTCAAAGAAAGAGACAACTAACTTAGGGAGAAAAAGCTACTTTGATGCTACTTTGACAAGGAAGAAGTTATTTACATTTAATTTGCCCAAGTAAGAATAGCCAAAGCTATGACCTCAAGACTCCACTATCACCCCAAACTTTGATGTAGTGGATAGATAATCAAGATGATTTTCTGATGATACTATATAAATGAAGTTTAGAGAAAAATATGGAAAAAAAATACTGCAAACAAACAAAAATAATGTGTTGTTTTAGCTAATAATAGAGCTTTACGTGCCAACTGTGAAAAGAGGAAGTCACAGAACAGATTGCAAATATATTTCTCAACAGAACAAGGTGTTGGGATCACTTTCTGCCTTGCTCTCCAAAAGTGTGATATGAGATTTTGGCACCACACTTAAAGAAAGACACCAACAAATAAAAATTCATTCATAACAGAGTGTTTGTTACAGTGAACTAAAAACCATGTTATACAAGAAACAGTTTATATGTAAGGGGACCTTATACATGTGGGCATGTGTGCATGCTAAGTCACTCAGTCATGTATGACTTTTTGTGACCCTTTGAACTGTACCCCACCAGGTTCTTCTGTTCACAGGATTCTCCAGGCAAGAATACTGTAATGGTTTGCCATGCCCTTCTCCAGGGGATCTTCCTCATCCAGGGATCGAACACATGTCTCCTGTGTATCCTGCATTGCAGGCAGATTCTTTGCCTGCTGAACCATCAGGGCAACCCAAGGGAAGCTTATATATTACAGGAATTAAGTCATGGGTGAAAAAGGATACAAGCATGGCTGTGAACACAAGGGGTATTCAATGAGGCAGATATGGGGGCCTTCACCCTAATCCAGTGTCCTGTTCAGATAGCAGGGGCGTTGATCTTGGAAACACAGGCACCTGTTCACACCCCAAGTTTTGGATCAGTGGCACAGACGATCTGCCAAAGAAAAGAGACTAACCTAAGAGCAATTTAAGTGCAAACAAATCATTTCAGATCAATGAAGAAAACAGCTCTCTCAGGCAAGTCTTCTGGAATAGTGACGTGCGGAGTCCATCAGACAAACTCTCCCCGGCAAAACCATCATGATTAGAGCAAACACAAATCAAAATTCAAAAAGCAAGAACATTTAAGTGTCTAGGAATTGTCCTAAATGTGTGCAGAAAGTGGAGAAAGGTTTTCTGGAGATAATCTACAAAATCTCACTACAAACAGCAAATGTGTGGCATTTCCGCTACTATCCATTCCCTCCATACTGCTTTGCCCAAGTGTGATGGAAGATCCCCTCTGGTCAGGGATGCCAAGAACGGGTTATCCTGTCCCCCAACTCCTGTTCTAGGGTTACAGTTTCTTGCTGGACTAACCAGACTGTCGGTGCTGCTCACGCTCCTTACCCCTCACTTCAGCTCCCTGTTGCAGAAATTCTGTTCCAGGCAGTGCCGCCCAGGGTTCTGGAGCTCATTTTAGCCCACTGGCCTCCCTGCGTATGAAAAGTAAGATCTGCCTGAAGAGAGGCAGGCCAGTAATTCTGGGCCCACGGTGTGTGCTTGCTTTCTATCCGCCTCTGTTTCCTTAAAAGACACAGGTTACATAAAGTGATCATTATAACTGAGCATTGTTTGTTTAGGAACATATCTATCGATGGCATGAGTATACGAATAATAAATCCAAAAAAAGGAAAACAGAAGATAGAGCTGTATAGAAGTAAAGTTCTATAAGAAGCAATCTTAACAGAGCTAGACTGGCTGACTAAATAGACTTTAAAAGGAAAAAAATGTGCTTTGAGAGGGAAAACAGGGAAGGAGGTGGGAAGGGGGTTCAGGATGGGGGGAGACACATGTATACATAGGGCTGATTCATGTTGCTATATGGTGAAAACATCACAATATTGTAAAGGAATAACCCACCAATTTAAATTAATTAATTATTAATTAATGATTTTATTATTTTAAAAATTTAATAAATTGATAATTCAATCAGTATTGATACATTTATTAATAATTAATTGTTTTCAAAAAGAGGTAAAGTAGGACATTCTAGTATGAAGAAGAGTGAATCCATCAGAAAAATGTGATTATAAATGTGCATGCATCTAACAGTAGAGCTTCCAAATATGTGAAGTAAACCAGATAGAATTGAGGGGAAACAAACAAATCAACAATAAGAATTGGAGACCTTAATACCCTCCAACTTTCAATAATAGATAGAACAGCTAGGTGAGGATGAATAGGAAAATGAAGACTTGAAAATCCCTCTAAACCAACCAGACTTAAAAGACATTTACAGAATCCTTCACCCAAAATAGAAAAATACGTATTCTCCTCAAGCAAATACGTAACATTCTCAAGAATAAGCCAACTATTAGTGCAAGGCCATAAAGCAAACCTTAATAAATTTAAAATGCTTGAAATCATACAAAGTATGCTTGCTCACCACAATAGGATGGAATTAGAAATCTATAACAGAAGGAAATCTTGATAATTAAGAAATATATGGACACAAAAGAATAAACTTTTAAATAACCAATAGTCCAAGAACTCACAAGGGAAATTAGAAAATGCTTTGAGATAAATAATAAATATTAGCAGTACTTAAAAGAAAATGTATAGTCATGGATGCTATAAGAATAATTTTTAAAATCTCAGATCAATATCTTGACTATACTACCTAAAGATGCTGGAAACAAACTAAATTGAAACTATGTAAAAGAAAATTAACATCAGACTTCAGAGTGGATAAATGAAGTAAAGGAAAAAACCAATGCAGTATTGTAAAGTAAAAAAAAAAAATTTAATTAAAAAAATAGAGAAAATTAATGAAACAAAAAGGTTTTTTTTTAAATTTTAAGAGAATAATAATATTGACAAATACCATGTAACATCAGACTTAATTGTGAAAGACAGAATGCTTTTACCCTCATATCTGGAACAAGACAACAATGTCTGCTCTTGCTATTTCTAGTCAATATTACATTGGAAGTTCTAGCCTGAGAAAGCACACAAGAAACATAATTAAATGGCATTCAGCCTGAAAAACAAGAAGTAAAGTTATCCATATTTGCAAATGAAGTGATCTTGTATATAGAAAACTGAGAAGACTCCATGAGGGCAGTGTGACTTATATAACTTTTAAACAAGTTCAACAAGTTTACTGAATGTGAGATGACTTTAGAAAAATTAAATATATGTCTACTCACAATGAAGAATCTAACAATGAAATTAGGAAAGCGTTTCTACTGATAATGAGTCAAAAAGAATAAAATATTTAGGAATAACAAAGTATAAGACTTGTATACTGAAAACTTGAAAATATCATTAAAAGAAGTTATAGACTAAATAAATGAATGTAATCACATTCTATGAACATGGCTCACAATAATATTTAAATTGTTAAAAACAACAATATTCCCCAAATTGACATATAACTTCAACACACTATCTATCAAAATCCTAGGTGGCTTTGGTTTTGGCAAAAATTAGCAAGCAGATCCTAATATTCATATTGAAATTGTAATAAATAAAGCAGCCAAAGTTATCTTAAAATTGTTGACAAAATTGAACCCAGAATATGTTTTTAACTTACTATAAAGCTACATAATTGAAGACAGTGTAATACCAGCGTATGGATAGACATATAGAATAATGGAATAGAATTTAGAATCAAGATATAAACTCATATATTTTGGTCAATTCCTTTTTGACATGGTTTCTGAGACACTTAAATGGGAAAATTATTTTTTTCAATAAACTTTTCTGAGAAAACTGTGTTGAATGAAGTTGGATCCCTTCCTTATGCCTGTGGAGGAAAGTTCAATTAAAAATCAAATTAAGAAGACAAAGGTAGCTTCCCAGGTGGTGCTAATAGTAAAGAACCTATCTTCCCATGCCAGGAGGCATAAGCGATGTAGTTTTGATCCCTGGGTTTGGAAGATCCCTTGGAGGAGGAAATGGCAACCCATTACAGTATTCTTGCCTGGAGAATCCCATGGACAGAGGAGCCTGGTGAGCTACAATCCATAGGGTCACAAAGAGTCGGACACAACTCTTCATGTAGTGATTTAGCATGCATAAGAAGAAAAACAGGAAATTAACTCAAGCCAAACTAAGGATTACTACCAGGAGACAGACTCTCGGAAATCTCTGAAAAGTATTCTGCATGTTAGAAGTTGAAGGCACACTTCTATACATTTTGTAGACAAAGGATCATACATCAAAATGACATACTAATATTTTACATAAAGTTCACCAAGGATACATAGTCCAGGTAAGTACACACAAAACAAAGAGTAGCAAGTCACCATGACTCTCTACAGAGTTGGAAAAAATCACTGCAGTATTCTTTTAAGATGTTATATTGCTAAAGTCAGAAGAAATAGATCATTAAGGTGGAACAGGCACTCCCATCTTTGAAGATGTATGGTTAATGTCTAATGCAGATGCAGAACTGTGTATTAGGGAGGGAGAGAAGAAACTTAGACACACAGAGAGAATTTTATGTTTATGTTTTCTTGTCCTTCCTGAAAAGATAAATTTTATTTCTTCATTTCATACACAAAACTTAATTTAAAAAGGATCATTGATCTAAATGTAGGGAATTAAAAATAAAAAAACTCAAAAAAATACAAGTAGATCATCATGACCTTAGATTAGGCACAGTCTTCAGAAAATCTAGGCCAAAACACTAATGAAAAAAAAATTTTTTTTTTTTGAAAAAATTTAAAAATAGATAAATAGGACTTTATAAAAATGAATTTTTTGTTTTGAAATTGATACTACAAGAAATGTTAAAATCAACACACAGATTAGAAAAAAAAATTTTTCATGGCATTATCTGATAAGAAGCTTGTACTATGTAAGGAACTCTTATACAGATAAAGATGCTCAGCAACATTAGTCACTAGGTAAAAGCAATTTCAAAACATGGCATAATAATTCATATCCACTAGGATCATTAAAATAAACAAGACAGATGGTAACATGTTGGTAAAGATAAAGGAGAAATTGGAATCCTTATACACTGCTGGTGAAACACAAAATAATAGATAACCTTGAAAAACAATTTAACCATTTCTCAAAATGGTAAACACAGAGTTACAGTGTGTATATGTGTACGCTCAGTTGTGTCCAATTCTTTGCAAACCCATCAACTATAGTCCACTAGGCTCCCCTGTCCATGGAATTTTCCAGATAAGAATACTGGAGTAGGTTGCCATTTCCTTCTCCACGGGATCTTCCTGACTCTAGGATCGAACCCGAGTCTCCTGCGTCTCCTGAATTGGCAGGTGGATTCTTTACTACTGAGCCACCTGGAAAACCTTCTGAACCAGCAATTCCACTCCTACATAAATATCTAACATCAATGTAAATAAATGCCCACACACAAACACCTACATGGGTGTGTGTAGCAGCATTAGTCATAATAGTCAAAATGTAAAATAATCCAAATGTCCCACAAGAATACTGGAGTGGGTTGCCATTCCCTTCTCCAAATCCAAGTGTCCAACAACTGATAAATGAATAAAATGTAAGATAATCATAACATGATTATGATGAATAATAGGACATTATTCAGCAATAAAAATGAAGTACTGGTACCTGGTACAGCATGACTGTACCTTGAAAACATTATGATAAGTGAAAGAAGTTAGTTTCAATGGATCACATGTTATATGAATCCATTTAGAAAAAAATGTCCCAAATGCAAATCTATATACAGAACGCATTGCTTGTCTTGAACCTAGAGGGGAGAGACTGCTAATGGATACAAGATTTCTTTTTGGGGTGACAAAAATTTTTCCAAAAGTTGGATGTTAGAAGCCACACGACTCTAAATGTTCTAAAAAAATTTCATTGTACAGTTTAGGTGAATTGAATGACATGTTCATTGTACCTCATTAAAATAGACTTTTTCAAAAAATTCACAATGTTTTGATCACAATATATCAAATTAACTTTAAAATAATTACATGTCTTGAGGCTATATTTATTGACCTAGGATCATCAGAATAAAATATTCCTTACTTCACATCTGTTTTGAGGATATTATAAATAATTATTCCTCTTAAAAATGTTATATTTCTTTATTCTTCAATGTTTTAAGGTAATTTCTAAGTTAAAAATTGCTAAAATATGTTAGGTTGTCTTAGTTCAACTCAGAAATTAGAAAGCAAAAGCAAGTAAATGTGTGTATTTTCTGTATGCATTTCTATCATTAGATATCTAATTGTAATATTGCTTTAACTCATAAAGTTTAGCTATACAAGGATAGTCTACAAAGATTGATTACTTAAATTCAGTTCAGTTTAGTTCAGTTTCTCAGTCTTATGTGACTCTTTGCAACCTCATGGACTGCAGCATGCCAGGCCTCCTTGTCCATCACCAACTCCCAGAATTTACTCAAACTCATGTCCATCGACTCGGTGATGCCATCCAACCATTTCATACTCTGTCGTCCCCTTCTCCTCCTGTCTTCAATCTTTCCCAGCATCAGGGTTTTTTCCAATGAGTCAGCTCGTTGTATCAGATGGCCAAAGTATTGGTGTTTCAGCTTCAGCATCAGTCCTTCCAATGAACATACAGTACTGATTTTCTTATCATGAACTGGTTGGATTTCCTTGCAGTCCAAGGGACTCTCAAGAGTCTTCTCCAACACCACAGTTCAAAAGTGTCAATTCTTTGGTGCTCAGCTTTCTTTATAGTCCAACTCTCACATCCATACATGACTATTGGAAAAGCCATAGCTTTGACTAGATGGACCTTTGTTGGCAAAGTAATGTCTTTGCTTTTTAATATGCTGTCTATGTTCGTCATAACTTTTCTTCCAAGGAGCAAGCATCTTTTTATTTCATGGCTGCAGTCATCATCTGCAGTGATTTTGGAGCCCCCAAAAATAAAGTCTGCCACTGTTTCCACTGTTTCTCCATCTATTTGCCATGAAGTGATGGGACCTTAAATTAAATTAAGGTTCCCATCCAAATGTTCCATTGATGGGAATTGTTAAATTGTTAACAATTCCTTAAGTTGTTCCATCCAAATCACTTTATGTGTACTAAGTTGTTCAAAAGTTGTAGAACTAGGGAGGATATTTATTATAGAAAATGATTTTCTATACTCTGAAAAGTGAAGTGCTTGGCACGGTTCTGAATGCTGTGCATATTTTGTCCAATGGTCAAAATTGATCTAACCTCTGTGGACGGAGGAGCCTGGTAGGCTACAGTCCATGGGGTCGCAAAGGGTCGGACACGACTGAGCGACTTCAATTTCTTTCACTTCCTGTAGAACAATGAGTCATTCAAGGAAAATTTGTATTATTTACCATAATAATAGATGATGTTACCATTTAAATACTATTTCATATTTCATCCAAAGCAATGTTCAGCAAATTCATTTAAACTTTGATTTCAGGGAAACTGTATTCTACTCTTGCTAATGTGTATACATCCTCTAATTGAGGAAGGCATGGCAATCCACTCCAGTGTCCATGCCCAGAGAACCTCCATGGACAGAGGAGCTGGGCAGGCTACAGTCCATGAGGTCTCAAAGAGTCAGACACGACTAAGAACAGCAACTAAGTATAGAACAGCACATCTTCTAATCAGACAATTAGAGCTATGTGGTTTCTAACATATCTTCAAAAAAGAATACTATAAATTATAGATCAGTTAATATTCAATTCTAAAGGAAATCAACCCTGAATATTCATTGGAAAGACTGATGCTGAAGCTGAAGCTCCAACACTTTGGCCCCTCATGCAAAGCTTTGTAAAAGACCCTGATGCTGGGAAAGATTGAGGGCAGGAGAAGAAGGAGGCAACAGAGAATGAGATGATTAGATGAAATCATTAACTCAGTGGACATGAGTATGAACAAATTCCAAGAGATAGTGAATGACAGGGAAGCCAGGTGTGCTGTAGTCCATGCGGCTGCAAAGAGTCGAACATGACTGAGTTACTCAACAACAACAAATAATTATCTTCACATTTGTGACTAAACAAAATTAATTATTTTCTAGAAATTCATAATGTTATCATATTTTTGATCTAGCTTCTAAACTTCCAGAAGATAAATGATGTGTTTCTTATTATCTGTTTAGCCTTGAGCCTACCTTTGTGCTGGCTAAAAATATATTTAATTACAATGATCTTAAAGAGAGTTACCCAAAATACAATGTAACTGTTTGGGTAGTAATGATCTCCACACTGGGAGATTTAAGAATAGACAGTCCACACTTAGCATGCACTAAAGTATGTGTCAAGGGAGCACTCAGTCACCTAACGTTAGTTCAGGCTGCATTAAGTCCACACTCCTTTCCAGTGCTCTGAGTCGGTGAGTATGGGGATAGTACACAATTACACAGAGACATTTTTATGTATTTCAAGTTTTGTTCAATGTTCTTTCCAGTGAGAAAATACCACTGCTTTTATAAAGAGTGTTGTCTGGTAAAGAAACACAAGTTAATCAGTTCTTTAATACAGTTTTAAACATGGGTTGGAGAGAGAGATTTGGATATACTGGAGTTTTCCTGATGCCATTATAATAGCTGTGTTTACAGCCATATTTCACCATGCAATGTCTAAGTCTAAATGTAATGTGCAATTAATTTCATGAAAAGCATGTTTATTTTTAATTGAAATAATTTGTACTCTCTGTAATTTTGCCAGGAAACTCAACATGCATATACTTAAACATGTCAGAGGTGAATAGTTACACATTGTATATGCATGAGTAGTGCATTCCTGTGCTGGCAATACTAGTATTGTATACAATGCGCCCTGTAGCCCAGAAAGACATTTGCATTGTAATGACTTAACCTACAGGTTATCAAGAAATTAATATAGGAAAAATCTCATGCCAATCAATATGAGGGAACAGGGTAACAATGATTTTCACAGAATCTGTGCTTAGAAAGTAAGTTCTTTTTCATCAATTTTGTAAACCATATATACTCACTATTTTGAATAGAAAATAAAGCTCATCACATTTATATGAATAATAAATGATTATAGAGTCATTTGTTACTGTTCACAAAGGGATGTCATATATATTACCCTATTTGAAATTCACAGCATATTCCTGAGTATGGGTGGACAACTATTCCCCATTTGAGAGACTGTCTTAGGAAATTTTGTTTCCTTAAATTCATATTGCTAATTATTAGCAAAGCTAGTACAAGAATGCAGATTTTCTGCATCACCCAGCAGGTGTTTGGTAAAGAGTAGATCCTTATTGAGTATGTGCTGGGTATATTCCTGTCTGGAAATCTGGTCTTAGGTTAAAGGACACTGTCTACTCTTCTGTGCTACAGTGCCTTCATATTTTGCTGCGTCGTACCACTCTGTCTCCTTCTATACAAAGCATAGACATTACGAAAAAGTCAGGGAAAGGTTAACAGATGCTGCTGTGAAAAAATAAGGGAAAGAGCGATCAGCCCTTCTCAGTGCTTATTAGTGCAAAACCACAATGGCTAACTTTGATGTTTTTCGGGAAAAGATCATTTGGGTCATCCGTGTGCGGGCATGTTCACATAATTTCTGCCAAATGAGAGAGTCCAGACAGAAACCGTGATTTATTTGGGGTAGGTACAAGTCAAAATCTCTTTGCTAAAGAGATGCTGTATACAGTTCTAACCTGTGCAGTACGGTGAGGTGAGACTAGAGGTCGGCTGACCTGAGGCTGAAAGACCCCGGCTTCAGGGCAAGTGGAGCCACCTCAGAAAGGTGTCTTGAATTGGGAGTCACCCAGGCCGTTCTGTGCAGGACAATTTGAGCAGGCCTCAACCCCTGCTCTGTATTTCTGTCTTTTGAATTCTTCCTGACCTGAATTCTGTCTTTTTTTTTTTTTCTTTCCCAGCACCAGCATCAGTTTAGGGTCACGAGTGAAAGTGAAAGTGAAAGTCGCTCAGTTGTATCCGACTCTTTGCAAACCCATGGACTACACAGTCCATGGAATTCTCCAGGCCAGAATACTGGCGTGGGTAGTCTTTCCCTTCTCCAGGGGATCTTCCCAATGTAGGGGTTGAACCCAGGTCTCCCACATTGCAGGTGGTTTCTTTACCAGCTGAGACACAAGGGAAGCCCAAGAATACTGGAGTGGGTAGTCTATCCTTTCTCCAGTGGATCTTCCCAGCTAGAGTTCCCCTCTTGTAACAGATATAATGGTCCAAAAAGATGCTCACAAAGTAATCTGTGTGTATGTTACCTTACATGGTAAATGGCACGTTGAAGATGTGATTATGTTAAGCATCTCAAGCTGGAGAGATTATAATAGAAGATTTAGTTGAGCCCAATGTATTCACAGTGACCCCTATAAGAGAAAGACAGGAGATTAAAACTCAATAGAAGAAATGACTATGGAGGCGAGAGGCTGGCATGATGTGAGGAGGGGACCACACGAACCAGGGGTGCAGGCAGCCCCTAGAAGCTGAGAAAGGCTAGGAAACTGCTTTTTCCCTCAGAGTCTTGTTTGTGCCCAGTGAAACTGATTTCAGACTTTTGACTTTAAGAACTGTAAGAGAACAAATTTGTATCCTGTTAAAACACTCCCTTTTTGTCATTTATTACAGCAACAATAGGAAGCTGAAATATCCAGCTAACTTATAAATGGATATGGCCACGTAAGCAAGACATGACCAGGAAAATGTTGATAAAGTCAATGTGTCTAATAGACCTAACTCATAAAAACCTCACATAATGCTTCATTCTCTTTTTGTCTCTTGTCTACCTACTGGAAGCCAAGAGTTTAGAGGTAGACTACACCTTGGAGATGGTAGAGCTACATGATGAAAGAAGCCTTAGTCTTTTAATCAACCTGTGAAATACCATCTGTTAATATCCATTGTTGACTGAAATGATTCTTTTGTGTGTCATTATCATGGGACAAAATGTTTCAAGGAAGGAAGATGTATCTTATTCTTGTATCCCTGGTGGTTAACATTACATATAGGAATCATACCCAAGCAGACTCAGTTCATCAAAATAAAAAATATTGATTTAAACTGAACTGATGTGGTCAGAAATGGAAAATAGTAGGAGCAGATTAGGAAGCAAAGGACAGAGTAAGATATGATTTTCAGAGAGCAAGGCTAAGGATAAAGTCCAGTTCAAGGGTTAACTGATAGATATGATCCAGAGGCCTGGGGTCCATAGGCTCATTTAAATGTCAAGAGATGAATCAGTCATCCACATATAAATAGTGACCATGGTAAATTGGGATGAAAGGGAAAACTAATGAATCTGAGACTTTCATTCAAAGTTAGTAAAAGAAATTTCCAATTTGAATATATCATCAGTATCAATCTCTTGATCAGAAACCACTTAGCCTTTCTTAAGTTTTCATCTTTTTCACACATACCTTTCTAGTGTTAGAATAAACAAGATCATGAACTACTTTCTGCCGTGGTTCATGTGGGAAAGCAATATAGAAAAGTTCACACTGGAACAAAACTAATTTTTTTAACGCCAATCAAATAAACCAAGACAATCCTCAGCTTAAAGAATTTTGCTGCTCCAAGTAGGGTCTGTGATTCATAGAGAACATTTACTTTTCTTATTTTCAATCTATCTAAGTTCTGCATTATTTGAAGAGCAATCCAAAACTTTTTTTAAACTAAACACTTCTCTGATGTGGAACGAAGTTTTGCTTTTATCAGACAGTTCTCAGGCCTTACAATAGGCAGTATCATTATCATTGCAGTTCCAAGATATATCTCTTTCTCAGTGATGCATAAAAGGATTTTCCTCACTTCAAATGATAATTAAATTAAAAGCAAAGTTGGGAAGAAGGCTTTGAACTGCTCTGGTGAGAAAGGTCACTGACTGATCAGCAATCTGTTAGCACAGCTGTGTAGAGAAGAGACTTTCCAGCCAGATCGTCACAAGTGGGTTCTTCATATCAAGTGAGAAGGCAGTTGGTTTTTCTTCCTTTAAACACTTTACTAGCGACGCTCAGAAGCCAGAAAACATATAGGCATTTTTAGGATTTGTAAAGAGTTAGGTAAAACATCAAATTAAATTGTCAAGAAAACCCATAAGACAAAAATGCCATAAAACTCAAGATCAGGAAGTGTACTGTGGTAGTGGGGCTGATTTATATCCTTTCTGCTAAAAGCTCATCACCTTGATCTTTATGCCACCAGAGGAGAAGGAGTTGCATGCAAAGTTTATTTTCAATATTATTCCTATAAGTTATATATGGTCAAATCATTGCTTTTTATTGAGTGATCTGGGCTTCCTTGGTGGCTCAGACAGTAAAGAATCTGCCTGCAATGCAGGAAACATGGGTTCAGTCCCTGGATTGGGAAGATTCCTTGGAGAAGGAAATGGCATTCCAGTATTCTTACCTGGAGAATGCCACGGACAGAGAAGCCTGGTGGGCTATAGTCCATGGGGTCACAGAGTCAGAGATGACTGAATGACTAATACTACCACTACTATTTAGTGATCTGATATGTTTCAGTCTAAACCAAACACCCAAGTGGTAATTATCCTGAGATTTTATCACTGCTTAAAGAAAAGAAAAATACAGAGGCAGCAAGACATGGGATGCTGGTAACAGTGGATCTCAAACAGATAAATATCTAAGTTTAGCTAGCGTCAAGAATTTTTGTCTGGGTGCTTTTCATCTGTAGCTGCAGAACTGGAAGATGTGAAGCATGCTAAATTGCTTCAATCCTGTCAGACTCTTTGTGACCCTATGGGTCGTAGGGGCTTCCCGGGTAGCTCAGCTAGTGAAGAATCCTCCTGCAATGCAGGAGATCCCAGTTCCATTCCTGGGTTGGGAAGTTCCCCTGGAAAAGGGATAGGCTACCCACTTCAGTGTACTTGGGCTTCCCAGGTGGCTCAGAGGTAAAAAATCTGCCTGCAATGTGGGTGGCCTGAGTTTGACCCCTGGGTTGGGAAGATCCCTTGGAGGACGGTGTGGCAGCCCACTCCAGTGTTCTTGCCTGGAGAATCCCATGGATAGAGGAGCTGTAGAGCTCTGACTGACTGAGTCTCTTACCTCTCCTGCATTGGCAGGCAGATTCTTTGCTATTTTCACCACCTGGGAAGCTCAAATTGGAAGATAGATTTTACTAAAATTTCTTTAGAGGACAAGAATTCCCTGTTCAGACATGTTTCCAATCATTTCCTTTAAATTCTAATTGAAAAAAGAATAGACTGAACCTAGTGCAGACTGGAAATTTATTTTTTAAATAATCTTCAAGTATGGCACACCATATTATCATTTGCTTCCTTTAATAAATGCAAATCAACCGCACTGTAGAAAAAAGCATAAATGAGGATTTTGTTTATCATAGAGTTCACTATACACCGTAGAAGTTTAATGGCTAATAAAAACCACAGTATTATCATTCACTGAGTGATGTTTATATGCCAGTAATTAAATTTGTTTATCTCCCTGAAAAAAGAAAAAACAGAGAGTGGATGTCACGGTAAATATAGGAGCATTTAGGTGTTTTTCTAAGCACTTTACATGCACTGTCTCATTTAACCCATATGGCAATTTTTGGTGTGTGCATGCTGTCGTGTCTGACTCGCTCTGACCCGGTGGACTGTAGCCCTCCAGGCTCCTCTGTCCATGGGATTCTCCATGTAAGAACACTGGAGTGGGTTGCCATTTCCTTCTCTGGAGGATCTTCCCGATCCAGAGGTTGACCCCTCGTCTCTTATGTCTCCTGCACTGGCAGACAGATTCTTTACCAACTGTCAATACTGTTATCATGATTCTATTCAATCTCTAAAGACTAAGCATATATGAACTTCTGGAATCTAACAATTTAATAGCAAAAAGGCCTTCTTTATGGTTTTCTAGTCTTCTCTTACCTATTTGCTAACTGAAAATTAAAAGAAAAGATAGCTGACTCAGCCCTTTTCTTCCCAGATCTTATGTCAAGCAGTCCAAGTACTTCTTATGTGACAATAAAAAGTTAACCTTCATCGGTCACAAAAGGTGAGTCTATTGCCACAATATTTCAGACAATGGGTAGCAACTTACATTTTTGTAACTAGGAAAGGATTACTCAAGTGATACTTAAATGAAGAATTAAATTTTGCTTAAAGCTCCTCTTAATTAAAGATTTTTTTACAATATCTGTTATTGTTGATTTGTTATGAAAAGGTTCTTGCAATAAACTGAGAAGTATTTTTTTTTCCAAACACAAGTGTAAAAGAAGAATGACATGAAGTTATATATTTATGGATTTACTTCTGTTAATAAAATAAGATCCCAGGCAATTGGAACCCTGCAGGAAAAATTCACAGCTTACCCTGTTCTTCTAATAACGCATTTGGAGTAAGCAGAATCCCAATGGTTGGATCTTCCTTTTATAGTTATTGGCAGCTTCTGGAAGAACAGCACAATAGTTTCATTCCTTTAACTAAAAAACACCACTAAAATAAATCAGAATCAAGGATAAGTTATGAGACTCCCTATGGGGCAGAGGCCTGACCTGTCCTGGATGAATTTCAGGATTTATAATGGGCATAGTCATATTTGGTTTCCCAGGTGGCTCAGTGGTAAAGAATCCTGCCAATGCAGGAAACAGAGCTTCAATCCCTGGATGAGGATGATCCCTGGAGAAGGAAATGACAGCCCACTCAGGTATTCTTGCCTAGGAAATCCCATGGACAGAGGAACCAGAAGACTACCGTCCATAGATTTGCAAAGTCGGACGACTAAGAGACAGCGTAGACACATGTTGGACCCACATATCCATTCCTTAGCTTCTGCGGTTTTCAACTCACTTATATACCCAGGTACTTCTTTTGAGCTTCCCAGATGGCACTAGTGGTAAAGAACCTGCCTGCTAATGCAGGAGATGTAAGAGACATGGGTTTGAACCCTGGGTCAGGAAGATCCCCTGGAGGAGGGCATGGCAACCCACTCCAGTATTCTTGCCTGGAGAATCCCAAGGACAGAGGAGACTAGCAGGCTAGTCAATGGGGTCAAAAGGAGTCGGACACGACTGAGTATGCATGTAAGCACATCACCCTTTTTAGTGATAAAGATCACAGGTCACAGGCTATTGTCTTTATCTTTGAGTTACTCCAGATATCAAAGCCACACAGCTCCCTTATCATTTTGTCTTTATTTTTCAGAAGATTTTTAGTTTTATAATCAAATTTAGAGAGATTTTTCCATATGCCCCCTGTCCTCATACATGCATTGCCTTCCCCATATCAATACTACTCACCAGGATGATACTTTTTTTTTTAAATCAAAGATGAACCTACATCAATACATTTATAATGTCCCAAAGTCTGTAATTTATCTTAAGTTTTACTCTTGGTGTTGTACAGTCTATTAGTTTAGACAAATATATGATGAAAAATGCACCATTATAATATCATACATATTACTTTCACTGCCTTAAAATCTTCTGTTCTATGTCTATTTATTTCTCAATTTTGACACCAAAATACCAAGGAATAATAGTTTTGACTTCACACTTGCTTATTGTCTGATAGTTTCTAAATCCCAAAATTATCGGAGATTTTCGAATACACCTTCAATTCAAGAATAATTTTTCAGGATAAACAAAATACCACACTAAATTCATGCAGTAAATTTTGCTGTTGCTTGTGGTTTGTCTGCTTTGTAAATTTATCAACCAATAATGAGATATGCTGCTGCTGCTGCTGCTGCTGCTGCTGCTGCGTCACTTCAGTCATGTCTGACTCTGTGAAAACCCATAGATGGCAGCTCACCAGGCTCCCCCGTCCCTGGGATTCTCCAGGCAAGAACACTGGAGTGGGTTGCCATTTCCTTCTCCAATGCATGAAAGTGAAAAGTGAAAGGGAAGTCGCTCAGTCATGTTCGATCCTGAGTGACCCCATGGACTGCAGCCCACCAAGCTCCTCCGTCCATGGAATTTTCCAGGGAAGAGTATTGGAGTGGGGTGCTATAGGTAGGTGCTATTCTCTCTTTTTTCAATCAATAATTGCTTCATGCAGATGTTGACATGTGCAGAAGAGTCACTCTAGGGGCCACATGTATTTAAGGATGTGCGAGGTGAATAGATACACAATCCAAGGAAAAGTTGAAGTGAAACTCAGTAAAGTTGATCCTGTCTCCTACCCCTTGTCCTTAGCTCTCAGCACTGCAGAGAGGCACTGGTGTACTTAATGCCTTGTCTCACATAATATAGCCATGGGAGTCTGCTGGAGAAGAGCTGGTGACCCAGACAAAGCTCTCTTTCCAAAGGTCAAAGAAGAATACCTTAGGAAAGAAGAGTGATTGCTGTTGTTGTTCAGTTGCTCAGTTGTGTCCAACTGTGACCCTATGCACTGCAACATGCCAGGCTTCCCTGTCCTTCACTATTTCCTGGAGTTTGTTAAACTCATGTCCACTGAGTTGATGATGTCATCCAACCATCTCATCCTCTGTCACCTCCTTCTCTTTCTATTCTCAATCTTTCCCAGCATCAGGGTCTTTTCTAAAAGACTTTTAGAAAGGTCTTTAAAAAGGCTTTTTTAAAAGATCTTTTCTAAAAGAACCTTTTCTAAAAGGTTCTTCTCATCAGGTGTCCGAAGTATCACAGCTTCAGCTTTAGCATCAGTCCTTCCAATGAATATTCAGGGTTGATTTCCTTTAGGATTGACTGGTTTGATCTCCTTGCTGTTCAAGGGACTCACAAGAGTCTTCTCCAGCACCACAGCTCAAAAGCATTAGTTCTTCAGTGCTCAGCCGAAGGAGAGGGATACAGGTGTGGAAAGTTCCTCCATTTTCTAGGAGAGCGCTAGCATGTGGCACAGTGGCTGCACACACGAGTCCAAGCCTCTTAAATGTAGCCTTGGAGCTTGGCCAGCTGTGTTCTGGTACCAGGGATGGCCTCAAGTCAGCTGTGTGCCAGCCTCTGATGGGCTCTGCTGGAGCGAGCTTCAAAAAGTACCCTGGCCACTGTGACCAAAGCAGCTGGACTAAAGCCTGAAAGAGCAGTCCATATTATTCTGTCTTGTAAACCTTTCTGCTCTGTATGTCAAGGAAAAGGACCTTTGGACTGATTAAGTTCCAAAAGTCCAGGAAGGAACTTGTGTCATGAGGCAAGTCATAAGATCTTTCAAACTAAAAGCCCACTAATAAAGACAAGTCAATATGCAGGAAATGCATTTAAAAAGTAATTAAGAGATAGGATTCCACTGGTGTATGTTTGTCTTGCAAAATTTAGACACACAAAATAATCATTTGCAATATGAAATTTTTGTGTAAGAATTGGAAGATACATTAAACAACAATTATAGATAAAACCTTAAGCTGAAATTAATCTGAATGTGTTTCTACCAGTGTAAATAATACTGACAAAGTCACAGTCAGATAATCACATAACTAAATTCACACATATATAGACAGTGGCAGCTAGAGCCACTGTGAGTTACACCCTAATCTCAGCTGGTGCTCTTAGCATTTCTTTAGATATCAAAACTAATAAATAATAATAAGATACAGATAGTTCTAAGAATGTTACATTTTTGTGCATGTCCAAAAATTTTAATATGTTATATAAATCTAAAATATAATAAAATGCATTTTTTTTTCAATAATCACACATGAGGGCTAATGTGTCTCAGTCAAGATGTGAGTACTCAAAAACCTATGAAACAAATCACCAGTCCAGGTTTGATGCAGGATACAGGATGCTTGGGGCTGGTACACTGAGACGACCCAGAGGGATGGTACGGGGAGGGAGGAAGGAGGGGGGTTCAGGATGGGGAACACATGTATACCTGTGGCAGATTCATGTTGATGTATGGCAAAACCAATACAATATTGTAAGTAATTAGCCTCCAATTAAAATAAATAAATTTATATTAAAAAAAACCTCCATGAACTCCATTCTATTATCTAAATTCACTGCATTTCATGTAGTTTCAAAACATACTACTTGCCAATGAGATGAGTCTTTAAAAGTTTAGTTAGTTCAAATTTTAGTAGTAACAGCAACACTTTATGTGAAACTTAGGCCAGTCATAATTAGCTCCCTTATGCTGTTGTTATTGTTCAGTCACTAAGTTGTGTCTGACTATCTGCAACCCCATGGCCTGCAGCATGCCAGGCTTCCCTGTCCCTCACCATCTCCTGGTGTTTGCCCAAGTTCATGTCCATTGAATTGGTCCCCTTATATTTTAACTCTAATCCTTATGGCAACACTGCAAGGGAGAAAATACTTGCTCTTTGGAAGGAAAGTTATTACAAAATGAGACAGCATATTAAAAAATAGAGACATCACCTTGCTGACAAAGGTCTCTATAGTCAAAGCTATGTTTTTCCAAGTAGTCATGTACAGATGTGAGAGTTGGTCCATAAATAAGGCTGAGTGTCAAAGAACTAATGTTTTCAAGCTGTGGTTCTGGAGAAGACTCTTGAGAATCCCTTGAACAGCAGAGAGATCAAACCAGTCAATCCTAAAGAGACTCAACTCTGAATGTGATTGGAAGAACTGTTGATGAAGTCGAAGCTCCAATACTTTGGTCACCTGATGTGGAGAACTGACTCACTGGAAAAGACCCTGATGATGGGAAACAATGAGGGCAGGAGAACAAGGGGGTGGCAGAGGGTGGGGTGGTTAAATAGCATCATTGACTCAGATTGACTCAATGGACATGAATTTGAGCTAACAAACTGAGGAGAACAGAGGAGCCTGGTGTGCTACAGTCCATGGGGTCACAAAGAGTAGGATACGACTTAGTGACTGAACACCACCAACAAAGGGGTGATCAAATGAAGGACTACCACCTGAATTATAGGATAGAAAGTCAGGATAGGGATACAGATTATTTTAACATGATAACCATAGGAGGGGTCTCTGAGCCCTTATTCATATCAAAGATCTAACACAGACATCTTGGGGAAAGGAATTCCAGCTCGATGGAACAGCAAGGGAAAATGCCCTGAGATGGGAGTGAATTCAGTGAGTGCAAGAAGCATCAAAATTGCTAGCTTCCTTGGAACAGAGTGAAGTGAAGTGAAGTTGCTCAGTCATGTCCGACTCTTTGTGACCCCATGGACTGTAGCCCACCAGGCTCCTCAGTCCATGGAATTTTCCAGGCAAGATTACTGGAGTGAGTTGCCATTTCCTGGAGTGGGTTGCCATTTCCTCCTCCAGCATATCTTCCCAACCCAGGGATCGAAACTGGGTCTCCTGCATGTCAGGCAGATGCTTTACCGTCTGAGCCACCAGGAACAGAGTAGTCCTAGGAAAAAGTAAAAAGGGGTCAGGAAAGAAAGTTAGAGAAAGACCTAGATAATTTAGAGTCTTAAAAACAGCCTCAAGGAATGTGTAATATTAATCTGAACCAAGAAAAACTTCCAGCTAGAGAATTAGATGATTTTTTTAAAAATAATTGAGGTTTACTTTGGTCACAGAGTGATAATGGAGATAAATTTTGTGAAGAATAAACTGTAAGGAATGCACAAGTAAAAGCAGAGAGACCAACAAGATGATGTCTTTGACTAGTTTTTGTTCTGAAGCTGATGAGAAAAGGTAAAGATCAGAATAGATTTTAAACGTCAATTTGTGAAACTGGACTAAGAAAATCAATTGTGTATGGTATAACAAGTTATAAATCATGATAATATGCATGAATATGCGTAAAACATACCAAAATGTAAGAGGGGAAGTGAAAGTACCAATGATCAGAAAATTAAGCAACTTACTGATGAAGATCTTCCTGACCCAGGGATCCAACCCAGGTCTCCCACATTACAGGCAGATTCTTTACAAGCTGAGCCACCAGGGAAACCCAACCCAGAATACTACAAGAGGTTAAATTTGGACCCAGTTTGATTTGGTGCCAAAATCTTCCCTCTTTGCATTCACTATACTATAGAAAGTCCTGAAAGTGTAGAAACTGCCCACGTTTCCTCTTCAAAATAAGTGAAAAATCCATTGCTGAGCCTAGGGTATTTCCAGGCCTTTGCTAAATTCACTGCACTATTTCTCAGAATATTAAGCATCTTTGGGAGAATGCAGAAAGGGGATGTTGACCCTCTTGAACAATTGACAGTGGAACACACGTTAGATGGAATTGCACTTAGTTGTTAGGAAGACACCACACTGACAGTGATGCAATTTATAGCTTAGATGCCACAGCGAACCTGGGAAATAACGTGCAAAAACATTTTCTATTCTCTTACTTTCTTTGGATATATTCTCAAAATACACTTGCAGTAATTCTTGGAGACTATTACCACAAAACACTTTCTCACCCAAATGCAGTAGGGGAAGTAGCAAAAGAACAAACTAACACAATCAAAGCAACAGCTGGAAAATTGGGGGAGCTATGACCCGTGGCTTATCAGTGCTCCATAATCTTCTGTTCTAAGGAGCCCAGGCAAACAGAGAAACTCCAAAATGCAGGTAAACAGGAAACACGACCCTTGCTGCTCCTGAGGAGGTTGCTGCTGAGAGAATAGACCTAGGTCAGCTCGAAACTGCCTGGAATTCATTCAGCATTCTTGGCACGAAGGCAATACTGATGCAACAGAAGTTACCTACTGGTGTGGTAGCCTTTATCCATTATCCATGAAAGGTACTGTCAGATGCCCTGAGGCTTTAGAGAGAAGTAAAACCATATGTTCACCGCTGCTAGGGTGACTGTAAAAAGCCACAGCCCTTGAGCCAGACTGATGATGTTAGTTGGGTAAAATGATGGCACCATAAGGCCTCTCTTTGTGAATTTTAATAAGTTAAATGTTCAGAAACATAAGGTTGTGTACCCCCGATGACTCCAGCCCCGCTAATCTATTTCTTTCCCAGCATCACTGTCAGGTGGAAGTGGATGCACTTCTTGGAGGCGAAGGTAACATGTCATGGTCTTTACTCTGACATTTATTTGCTGATAATAAGACAGTGCTCGGGCTAGGTGATGCTCCAGCTTCTAGGCAGATGGTAGAAATTTACAGAAAAATAAACAGGGTTCTTTCAGCTGCTGGGTTTTAAACAAAAGGCTGTGTCCGTACAGGATTTTGGAGGCTGTCAGATCTACTCTTTTTAGGGGCAAGACTGTGGGCAAGTTATCTAACCTCAGTATTTGCTTTATCATCAGAAACGTGGGACTAAGGACACCTACATTTTATGATTATAAGGATTAAACAAAAATGTAATGATGCTTTTTGCCCAATGCTGAAAATAAAATAAGTACAAAGTAACTCTCCCAGTCTGTTTGCGTCTGTGATGTTTTTCTGACTGTGTGGACTTAAACTTCTGTTAACAACAGACAGTAAAAGCTGTGATGTATCTGTAAGCCCCTAAAAGTTTCACTACATATTTTCAGCAGTTTTTCGGATCCCATCTTGCTAAACCGTGCAAACATTATTTAGATCTCCTATAAACACTAGTCATCGGATTACAGGGACCTGGAAAAACACCTCAGCGGACTGTTTGATCTGCCATGGAGCAAAGGATCTGGGACTCTGGCCTGATCATCAGTCTAAAAGGCAACATAAAGGATTATAGATAACTGTTCCAGCTGCCGGTGACCTAAAAGCAAAGGCAATGTCAGGGGAAAGTGCTGGGAGCACATATGCAGTGGGAGCAGGTGGTGGTGGAGGGATATACTGAACTAGTCCACTGAAATTTTCATGGAAACAGTCCAGTGCCTGTTCATGCAAGCATCACTTATGGATCGCTCGGTATGTATCAGACACTGAAGAGAACGTTCACCAGGAAAGGCAGCACAGCGCGATGAAAAGACCGTGGGTGCCAGAGCCAGACACATCAGGACAGATGTCCTGGCTCCATTATTGTACTCTGTTCACAGGGGTTATGTTGGTGTTCACAGGGCAAAGTAAAACCTGAACCCGCCCCCAACTTTGTTAATTACAGATCACTTACATAGAGAGCAGGCTTTCTCATGCTTAGCTCACCCCTTCTTGTTTCTGGTGCTGAGGGCTTTGTGCTTCTAAAAACACTCACAGCAGCTCTGCTTTGAGACTTTCTTACCTCTGGTGACACAGCCAGGGAGGACCCAGCTCTTAACTCTGTAAACTGTATGTTTGGAAGCGAAAACACACACTGCCTATGTCCTGCCCAGTGTCAAGTGAAAATACGAACCCTTAGCATAGTACACAGAGTTTCTCATCATCTGACTCTCATTAGCCTGAACAGTGGGCTTCCCAGGTGGCCCTAGTGGTAAAGAACCCGCCTGCCAATGCAGGAGACATGAGACACAGGTTCAGTCCCTGGGTCAGGAAGATCCCCGGAGGAGGGCACGGCAACCCACTCCAGTATTCTTGCCTGGAGAATCTCATGGACAGAGGAGCCTGGTGGGCTACAGCCCATAGGATCACAGTCACACATGACTGCAGTGACTTAGCACACACAGAGCCCAGCCTGAGAAGTAGTTTTAGTTCAATACACTCCGCATCCTGAATATAATATTCTTAATACACAAAGATTTACGCAAGCATTTAGACAATGGTGTGTAATAGGTGAGAAGTAAACATCAGGTCATTTTTCTTCTTTGCAAATGAGCTAAGCCTGGACTGGAATGGCCTACATGGTCTATTTTGTCATAGATGACAAACGAAAACAACAGAGTCATGCTTTATATTCACTCCAACATCTTTGCTCCCTGCCCTGTAGAGAGAAATTTCCCACCTCAATCTATGCCACTCCTTCCCTAAACTGTGAAAACCCGGACCTTTTCCGAAACGGGCTTTGTGTTAGACTTTTTTCAATCCCTTGGCTTCATGACTAAGACCTGCTCACCCTCCTCAATGAGTTGCTTGAAAGGTCTTGGAAAAATCACACAGCCTCCTTGGCTAAGTGAAACCAGCTCCTGAAAGAGCACTCCTTATAAATTGTCTTGTCCATATGTTTCTGGAGGATGTGCCATCTGGGATTAGAGTGCTCATATTTTATGAAGCAGGAAAGCAAAAAATATGTTCACAATTTAACAGTCCCATTTGATGGGAAAGTGGAATTGAATGTATTTCTAACAAATATATATCATTTCAATATGTGAACCCACTGTGTGCCAGAAATTCAATTAGACAATCTTTGGAGTTGAAATGAATTAAGTGACACGGTGCTTATCTTTAAGGAAGGAGAAAGTCCAGAGAGAGAGGGAACTTGCCTCTGGTCAAACTGTCAGTAATACGCAAAGTTATAAAAGTGACGTGAAAGTCACTCAGTTGTGTTCGACTCTTTGTGACCCCATGGACTATCCAGTCCATGGAATTCTCCAGGCCAGAATACTGGACTGGGTAACCTCTCTCTTCTCCAGTGGATCTTCTCAGCCCAGGAATCGAACTGGGGTCTCTTGCATTGCAGGCAGATTCTTTACAAGCTGAGCTATCGGGCAAGACCTATAAAGAAATATCCTAAAAGCAGATTTCCTCATCCAAGCCAGGTCCGGGAAGTTGGTCAAAGCTGCTGCCATCCTTGTACTGGGGAAGAATCTGCAGTTCATAGAAGGGGTGTCATCACCTTGCCATGAGCAGGCAAGGGAGGTGGCATAGGCCTCATGCCTTGTCTTCTTTGTCATAAGTCAAAGAAGAAATGGAGTGCTTGGCAGTTATTTGTAAGACCTTCACCCAGCTGCATTCATTTAACAAACATTTCTTAAGAACCAGCAAATGCTAAACAATACATAGTGTAAAAAGACCACACTCCACTGCTTGCAACGAATGTGCTTGTCAGATCCACCCCCCTAGCCTTTTTTGGCATCTTTACATGTATTTGTGTGACTTGCCACATTATATAGTTTCTTAATTAGTTGGCCATATTGCAAATATACCTCAGCGTGGCCCAACTGTAGACCTAAGCCCATTATCATATCATTAAGTTAAATTAGTGGGTTGTGACAAGGATTCTTCTGGCTGTTATTAACAACAGAATAGATTAAAATTCAATGTAATGGAAAGTATTAGAGTGCTTCCTCTAGAAATATATTACCTTAATGTCTTTATCAAAACTCAGCAGTGGCCACAGGACTGGAAAAGGTCAGTTTTCATTCCAATTCCAAAGAAAGGCAATGTCAAAGAATGCCCAAACTACCACACAAGTATGCTCATTTCACATGCTAGCAAGGCAATATTCAAACCCTTCAAGCTATGCTTCAATAGTACATGAACTGAGAACTTCCAATGTACAAGCTAGATTTAGAAAAGGCAGAGGAAGCATAGGTCAAATTGCCAGCATCCACTGGATCATACAAAAGGCAAGAGAATTTCAGAAAAAAATCTACTTCTGGTTCATTGACTACATGAAAGTCTTTGACTGTGTAGATCACAACAAACTGTAGAAAATTGTTAAAGAGATGGGAATACCAGAAGACCTTATCTGCTTCCTGAGAAACCTGTATGTAGGTCAAGAAGCAACAATTAGAACCAGGCCTGGAAAACAGACTGGTTCCAAACTGGGAAGGGAGTACATCAAGGCAGTATATTGTCACCCTGCTTATTTAACTTATATGCAGAGTACATTATGAGAAATGCTGGGCTGGATGAAACACAAGCTGGAATCAAGATTGCTGGGAGAAATATCAACAACCTCAGATATGCAGATGACACCACCCTTATGGCAGAAAGTGAAGAGGAACTAAAAAGCCTCTTGATGAAAGTGAAAGAGGAGAGTGAAAAAGTTGGCTTAAAGCTCAACATTCATAAAACTAAGATAATGGCATCCAATCCCATCACTTCATGGCAAATAAATGGGGAAAAAATGGTAACAATGGCTGACTTTATTTTCTTGGGCTCCAAACTCACTGTGGATCGTGACTGCAGTCATGAAATTAAAAGACACTTGCTCCTTGGAAGAAAGCTATGACAAACCTAGATAGTGTATTAAAAAGCTGAGGCATCACTTTGCCAACAAAAGTCCATATAGTCAAAGCTATGGGTTTCCTAATCAGTACGGATATGAGAGTTGGACCATAAAGAAGGCTCACTGCTGAAGAATTGATGGTTTCAAGTTGTGCTGGAGAATACTCTTAAGAGTCCCTTGGACAGCAAGGAGATTAAACTGGTCAATACTAAAGGAAGTCATCCTGACTATTTATTGGAAGTACTGATGATGAAGCTGAAGTTGATCCAATACCTTGGCTACCTGATGCAAAGAGCTGACTTACTGGAAAAGATCCTAATGTTAGGAAAGATTGAGGGCAGGAGGAGAAGGGGATGACAGAGGATGAGACGGTTGGATAGCATCATTGTCTCAATGGACATGAGTTTGAGCAAACATCGGGAGGTAGTGAAGGACGGGAAATCCTGGTGCGCTTCAGTTCATGGCGTAACAAAGAATATGACATGACTGAGCGACTGAACAACCACTACCACCACCACCACCTAAATTATATATATATATATATATACACATAATATATATGCATGCATAACCTAATTTAATTGTACTTGTTGGTGTGGGTTATAGTTTATAAAATTTAAATGCCATCTCCCATTTATCTAAAGTACTCAACAGTATACAATGTGTATTTCAAAATGGGGAATGTCAATTAAATAGTAACAGCAATAAACAATTTACTGTATTTAGGATGTGATATCCTTTAGTCTGCCTCTAGAATCCAGACTGTCTGTTAAAGAAAGAACTATTAGCAGTGAAGGAGTAGAGACATAGATTTAGGGAACGGACTGTGGACACAGAGGGGAAGGAGAGCGTGGGGCACACTGAGAGCAGCACTGACGTGTATGCACTGCCGTGCTTAAGCTGCATAGCTGGTGGAAAGCTGGGGGCACTGTGACGACAGGAAACTTGTATCCATTTTGAATCCCCAGATTTAGTTCAAAGACAGGGATGTTGTATGTACTCCCTAAATGCACAGACCTATGAGACATACTGTAGAAAAGGGATTTTGTCCTTCTGTTAGGCCAAAGTGACTCAGATAAACTATAAACTGATTGATTAGACCAGAGTGATTAACTGAACAATGGAACTACTAGCATATTAGTATATTTAAGCATTAAATGAAAATATTATGAAATATTAAATGCTTTTGGAGAGTAAACTTAGACTTGCTGAACATTTCTCAGCATATTTTGAAATTATATTCTATACTATGCATAAGATAGTGTATTTATTGGCAAATGTTGAATATATTATTAATAGAGAAATTCAAAATTTAACCTAAAAATGTATTATAAGAATGTAAAAGTGAAGAGTTGGGGTGAAAATTAAATGGGGAGAAATAATCTCCCTTAAAGTTCTTGGAGAAAAGTTTGGGATGATATAACAACAGACTACCCAAGACATTTCATGTGTTCCTGTCATTATAATAGATGTTTTACAGGTGTCTCCAAAATGGAGTCATCATTTTGGGATTGTCGTGGCAATGATGCTACACTCAGGTTTAGATTTATTGTGGTCAAATTACCATTGACTTTCTGTGATCGTCTGAGTCTATAACTTATAGCCAACTTGGGAGGATGAAACTAAGATTCTGGAGACTGTGAACTCTGAATCTGACTGAAATCATTGTATACATTTTGGGCCAGGATCCTATTTCAGTTAAATTCAAGTTTTAAGTCTAAGACAGGCGAAAATTATAAGCCGTAAGATCTAAGAACACAGTCCTGGGTCCTGGGTACAGTTCAAAGACTCTGTTTCCAGACTTCATCTAACACAGGGTAAAGTTTTATCAGTCCAAAAAAAAAAAAAAATACTATTTGCTTTCTATTTTGGGTAATTAAATTTTCCTGTAAATTATATTACAATGTGAGTGTTGCACTATTTTTCTGTACCAGCGTGTGATGGAATTTTATTATAAACTGTAGGTGAGGACATGCAAGCAGCCTGGTTGACATAACAGACACATCTATTTATGTGCTCTCTACCATATGTCAGGCATTATGCACCATTTTCGTATATGTTTTTTTATTCAAACAAACATGCATTTACAGATGGATTACAGAGAGATGAATAAACTTGCCTAAGGTCACACACGTAGAAATCAGCAAAGCCAGCACTGGAAGTCAGATCTCTCCAAATCCCAAGTACAATTCTGTTTCTGTCACTACACCACACTGCTCCTCTGCTGCTATCAACAGGCTGCCATAAGCCAAGGATGTTATCGTATTATTTTATCGATATACCCAACTTCCATCAGTTTCTTATGAGTTTTTAAAGATGGAAATAAAAAGTGCAGAGAGAAAAAAATGTCTCTTTAAAAATTACATCACTGTTTAGAAATAGAATAGATTTAGATACAGATTTAGGGTTTCAAGAAATCCGTATTAGGAACTGAAGGGCAGATCTGTATCAGGAACTGAGAGGCAAGTATTTTTTTCTATTATTTCATTGTGTCTGTTCTTCATATATAACGCCAGGGTAAATGTCAGAATGATATAGGCCAATAATTGCAAACAATATATTAAAGCCCCTGAATTAATGAGGTTTAAGTGTCTCTGTTTTACACGAAAAAAAAAATGGTTGAGATTGTATTACAAAAAAGTAATAATCATTGGATTATTACCTCCTTTATACCTAATAAGTATATTTATTTCAATATTTTTATCTTTGTATAACACACATACAAGTATATTATCTAGAAAGAAATGTTCTTTGGTTTTATAAATCCTTGGGGTAGGCACCTAAAAACTGCCAAATGGGCACTAAGTAGTAAACCCACTTTTCTGACTGGTGGGTTGGAAAGTGGGATCATGAACCTTCACTAAGGGAGCCGTCAGTGTCACGCCACTCACAGTTGTTGCAAACACTCTCCTTCTGCCACAGGGCAGCCTCTATCAGAAGACAGTGTGGTTTAGAAATGACACAGCTGACAGGGGATTAATCTCCTAGATATACAAGGAGATCTTGCAACTCAATATCAAAAAAACAACTCAATCAAAAAAAATGGTGGAAGATCTAAATAGACATTCCTCCAAAGAAAACATAGAGATGACCAAAAAGCAGATGAAAAGTGCTGCAATTATTACAGATACGTAAATCCAAACTACAGTGGGGTATCACCTCACAGTGATCAGAATGGCCATCATCATAAATATACAAACAGATTCTGAGGAGACTGTGGAGAAAAGGAAACCCTCTTCACTGTGGGTGGGAATGTAAAGTGTTACAGCCACTGGAAACAGTATGAAGTTTCTTTAAAAAAAAACTATAAATAGAGCTACTATGCGAGCCAGCAGTTCCACTTGGGCATATACTCAGAGAACATTAAAGAATATACAGGCACCCCAATGTTCCTTGTAGCACTATTCTCAATAGCCAAGACATGGAAACAAGCTAAAGATCAAGCAACAGAGGACTAGATAAAGAAGATGGGGTACATATACGCCATGGAATATTACCCAGCCGTAAAAATGGATACGCCATGGAATATTACCCAGCCGTAAAAATGGATACGCCATGGAATATTACCCAGCCGTAAAAATGGATACGCCATGGAATATTACCCAGCCGGAAAAATGGATACGCCATGGAATATTACCCAGCCGTAAAAATGGATACGCCATGGAATATTACCCAGCCGTAAAAATGGATACGCCATGGAATATTACCCAGCCGGAAAAATGGATACGCCATGGAATATTACCCAGCCGTAAAAATGGATACGCCATGGAATATTACCCAGCCGGAAAAATGGCCACAGTGCCATTTACAGCAGTATGGACAGGCCTAGAGATTGTCAGGCTGAGTGAAGTAAGTCAGACACAAGAAGACAAACATAACATGGCGTCATGTACATGTGGACTCTACAAAACAAAGATGCAAATGAGCTTATTGACAAAGCAGAAGTAGAGTCGTAGATGAAGAGAACAAACTTATGGTTACTAGGAGATAAGAGCGGATACATTGGGACTGCGGGACTGAGACTGACATATACTACTATTATATGTAAAATAAGCAACAAATAAGAGCCTACTGTATCGTGCAGGCAAGTCTACTCAATAATCTGTAATGGCCTTCATGGGAAAAAACGAAAAAAAGAGTATATATATATATATATATATACTGACACTGCTGTACACCTGAAATTAACACAACATTGTAAATCAATTATACTCCAAATTAAAAAAGAAAAAGAAGACATCAGTGTAGTACCTTGTGAGATGGAATAAATCTAGGCTTGCAATGTTTTCCCAACTCTCAATATAGATAATTTTCAAAAAATGCTTCTCAGGAGCAAAAGCTATAGAGTTAACCTCTCCTGAACTCCACAAACACTAGTTTCAAATATATATATAATCATAAAGTGATTTTCTTTATAATATAAAAAATACACAAAATTGTCAACAAATCAAAAGCATTTCCTTTCATAGCTCTCAAAATACTAACACTGAACCTCAGACCCACTCTCTTATCATTGAGTCAGTATTTATATTTATTTAATACACAGAGGTACATGGAAAACCAGCTTCCTATTAGGTCAAAGACGTATTTTACTAATAAAAATAAAGAATCTAAAGTAGTTTTCTCTACCTGAATGAACAACTTTATTAACTCTTTGAAATTAAATAGAACCACTTATATTGTTAGAAACTTAAATTTTCATAGAGAGTTTTCATTTTCATCTCATTTTTTTTCCCCCTGTAAATCCTGTAGGAAAACAACGGGTGGATCACTGCCTTCATTTACAGATAAGGAAACAGAAGTTTGACAACATAAAATAGGAAGTCAATGTCACAGAACCAGTGGATAGTGAAGCCAGAACAACAGTGCAAAACTGCCTTTAAGGTTCTAGATTCAGGTTCAGTTCAGTTCAGTTCAGTTGCTCAGTCGTGTCCGACTCTTCACGACCCCATGAGTTGCAACACACCAGGCCTCCCTGTCCATCACCAACTCCCAGAGTTCCCACAAACTCACGTCCATCGAGTCAGTGATGCCATGCGGCCATCTCATCCTCTGCTGTCCCCTTCTCCTCCTGCCCCCAATCCCTCCCAGCATCAGCTTTTCCAGTGAGTCAACTCTTCGCATGAGGTGGCCAAAGTCCTGGAGCTTCAGCTTTAGCATCATTCCTTCCAAAGAAATCCCAGGGCTGATCTCCTTTAGCAAGGGACTCACAAAAGTCTTCTCAAACACCACAGTTCAAAAGCATCAATTCTTCGGC
>SJXO01007557.1:66056-77536 GCA_006408615.1 Connochaetes taurinus
TGCACAAAAACAATCAAGCATTTATTTAAATTTGTTCATGTTTCTAACAGTAGTTTAGTATCTTTTTCCTCATAGTTAGTGACTTGTTCAGAAATGAAATCCTTTCATTTCATATCGCCAGAACATTCTGCACCTTGTACTATCCAAGACTGAATCAAACACAGGACAGGGTGTAGGAATACATGGGACTCTGTGATATCAAATGGTTTACAAGAAGGTCACCCAGATTAAAGGTCTATCAGATTAAAGGTTTTCACAATTGAAATTTTCCCTGTATAGCACTTCTCTACTTCTAAAATCAGCAGCTGTTGCTTTAATGTGTACCTATAAGTGTAACCAACTACATCTTGGCTCCAAGATCCCCCAAAGTCAGCGTCCTAGTACCCTCCTTATGTTGACTGCCTCATCGTGGCTCCAGGGTATAACAGAATATGCCTTTGAAATTTACATGTCTCTAATTAGTGAATTTGCATATTAGCTACCTCTACAGCAACCAGCTGCCACCTGTACTTCCTGTATGTATGACACGTCATGACACCGCAGAGCCTTCTCTCTGAATCCTCAGAGTGCAAGGATTGCATCTTTGTTAGCCAGTCAGAAAAGTAGACACTTTTACTCATTTTGCCTTTCATCCATAAAGTTAGATTTGACCAATTTCCAATGTGTGAAATGAAGAAAATACCAGAACTGCTATTTCCTAATTCCTCTAGCCTAGGGTGGGAGGAAGGAAGTAGTCTAAAGTGCTCTGCTGATAATATATTTAATTAAAAGAAGGAATGAAAGTAACCAGGAATAGCTTAAAACAAACTATCAATGGAGACAATATAGGTATCACAGAAAAGCATGATAAATGCAAAGCATATGTTTTGCCTAAAGCAGTATCATTTTGGCTCATTCTTATTTCTCCCCAAAAGGCAAGGAAATGTGATTTTTCCACACACACACACACACACAAAAGGTGAAAACTGTCAAAAGATAGCACCTATGTAGATCATGACAAAGTGGTGAGTTATTTTGCATTCCTCATTCTTAACTCAGATGGCAGCAAGACACTCAAATAAAGATCTGAGGTTCCTCTAAATACTGCATGTTCTGCTAGATTCCATTTTATTCAGTCACGTATTCACCATTGGATACAAAGGAGCAAACACTGGGGAAAAAGTGCAATGGCTAGAAATTAAATCCAAACGAGGAGACTCTCACAAGGAAACAGTATCTCCTTTCCCCCTACCATGAAAAAGCACCACAAATGGTGGTGCAATGGTAAAGAATCCATCTGTCAATACAGGAGATGCAAGAGACATAGGTTCAATTCCTGGGTTGGGAAGATGCCCTGGAAAAGGAAATGGCCACTCACTCCAGTATTCTCGCTTGCAAAATTCCATGAACAGAGAAACTTGGCAGGCTATAGTCCATGGCATTGTAAAGAATCTGACATGACTAAACATGCACACACACACACACACACACGTACACACACACATGTACACACACATGTACACACACACACGTACACACACACACATGAGCAAGCACTGGGGGAAAAGTCCAATGGCTATGAACTTAAATCCAGATGAAATTCTTGTATGGAAAAAGCATCTCCTTTCCCCCTACAATGAACAAACACAGTGACACTATGAATATTAATAGTGAAAAAGATCTAAGAAATTATTTTATACCTTATCTATTACAGTTCTCACACTAGGGAAACAGAGAGAGAAGTAAAGTGACTTGGAAAAAAAAAAACACAGTACAAGAAGCAAACCTGACTTAGGCATCATTAGCCTTTACTTGGAGAAGGCCATGGCAACCCACTCCAGTATTCTTGCCTGGAGAAATCCCATAGATAGAGGTAGGCTGCAGTCCATGGGGTCGCTAAGAGTTGGACATGACTGAGTGACTTCAATTTCACTTTCACTTTTTTGCATTGGAGAAGGAAATGGCAACCCACTCCAGTGTTCTTGTCTGGAGAATCCCAGGGACAGGGGAGCCTGGTGGGCTGCCATCTATGGGGTTGTACAGAGTCGGACAGGACTGAAGTGACTTAGCAGCAGCGGCAGCCTTTGCACAGTAAGTGTGAAATGTGTTGCGTGTACCAAGTACTATGCTAGAGGCTGAAGATATAGAAATAATACATAGACTATCTTCTTAACAAGTCAATCTAAAGGAGGAGCTAAACTTGTAACAAAACCAACACAAGCCTAGGAGTTTAACGCTGCTAATTTCCTTTACATATAGGACTTTTGTGGTGGTCCAGTGGTTGAGAATCTGCTTGCTCGTGCAGGGGACATGGATTCAATCCCTGGTCCAGAAAGAGTCCACATGGTATGGTGCATCTAAGCTAGCTCACCACAAGTACTGAAGCCCATGCTCCCTAGAACCCACGCTCAGCATCAGGAGAAGCCACCCCAATGAGTCGCCCATGCATCCTAACTAGAGAGTACCCCCCACTCGCCGCAACTCAAGAAAGCCCAGGTGGCAATGAAGAACCAGCACAGCCAAAAACATATAATCAGAAATAAGATAGACTATAAAAACGCTTCCTTTATATGTCGAATAGAGAACTGGGGTTTTGAGAAGTCATCCAGCCAGTGCATAGGATGCCCAGATATGGCTGACTCTAGACTTCATGCTCTCAACCTGTTCTTTTTAAATATAAAAGTTTTCTAATAAATATGTTTTGGTGTTTTTGTGTATATGTACGTGTGAGGTGGGCAGTGGTGGGAAGAGGTGACAATGTGTGTATTTTCAGGATTCAAAAATCCCATTCCAGTTAGCTGTCCAGCAATCTCTCCTAGTAAATACCAGAGGCAAGAATTTGCCCACAGACACTGACCTCTGACCAGAAACATTTTGCAGAGGTACAAATAAAATTGTATCAGTCACTGCTCATTACGCTGAGCGAATTGTACGCGTGTGTGTGTGACAAGTTGCTATTGATCCTACCTAGGCTCCAGACAGTCAGAGGACCCATCTGTCCGGAGCTTTCTAAAAGCCTGCTCTGCCTCATCTTCCCTAGCTCTCTCCGTAAGAACTGGAAACTTGACAGGAGAAAACCAGCAGCCGTTAGCTACAAAGACTGGCCTGTTAATGATGTTGGCTCTGTTCCAGCCCGGGAAGGTCAGCGCTATGCTGCGGTTTCAATTGATGTTGTAGAATGAATTCCCTGTGAGTGAGGAGAGAGAAGGCATCTCTATGATCCCAGCACAGTGGGGAGGTGGTGACAGCCTAAACAGAGGGTGGGATCCACGACCAGAGGGAGGTTCACTAAGGGTAATATTCATCCCTATAGAATAGTCTGATTATATTTTATAGTCAAAAGAGTAGGAGGAGAATCCAAATTCAGCCAAAAGCTCATAGAATTAGGCAGGCTGATACGTTAACTATGGTATTTTTCCCAATAGGATACCAGCTTTCTTTTAGGATTGTCCCTTAGGTAGAAGTTCCACCAGTATACTTTCACTTAACAGCAACAACTACAACAATAATGACAAATAAAAAGGTTTTAAAAAAATTATAAATATGAAACCAAAAATTATTTACTTCAAATATCACAGCTTGTGGTTTTTCTTATGTCCATTTCATTCATTGAAAAAGGCACCCAAAAAATATTAGCTCAGTGACTCAAAGCTAATTAGTGACAAATTGATTGAGTCAAGTTTAGGTCCTCTAACTCTAAAGCAGTGTTTCTCTGTTATAACTAGGTTGCCATAACAAAGTATCACAAACCATTGGCTCAAAACAACAAAAATTTTTTCTTTCACTGTGATACAGGCTAAAAGTTAAGAAGCTGGCAAGGCTATGCTCTCTTTTATTTGTTCAGCAGTCATTTTCCTACATGTTTTTCTAAGCAATGTATCTATTTTTTTTAGTAGGTGCTATATCTTTCCAACTGGCCTAATTTACAAATTTCCTTTACTATTTACACCATTCTAAGAGAGAATTAAACTGCTAATTAAATTGGATCTACTACAACTCTCATGACACCCACCCAGACACCCTAACAAGGTGTATTTATATTTATCAATTCTTTTTGTTGTTAGTCTTTGATCAATTTGCTCTCTGGCATCTCTCTATGAACATGACTTTATTTTTAGAGAATAGGATTGCATAAAATGTCTCTATTGATTAGTACATAAAAGATAAATAGGCAGCTTTTGAACATTTTAAAATTAATTCCTGCCCTGTCTCTGGTCTACACAAATTATATTAGGTTTATTGCATTCAGTGGATAGTTTGGATTTTATTAGTAGTATCAATATTTTAGAACTATGGAGTTAGATGGGAACGTAAGTTTATGTCTATATGTCACATCCAAACACAATCATTTTAAACTGGTTCTTGTTAGGGAATGACACTTATTTAATCCTTTCTTCCTTTCTTTCTTTTTTAAAAGGGGTAAAGAATGATTTATCCGTGCCTAGAAGGGAACAGCATCAGGAAGTTCACCACCCCATTTTCCACCCTACCTCTGAACTCATTCAACTGAACAAATAAGTAGGTGATGAAAGTGGTGGAACAGTATGATTACTAAGCAGTTTAAACTCCAATATAAGGTGCAAAAGGATAGGAAATGTGGATGACTAGAAACCAGCACTAAACAGGGTATCAGCCTCATAACCTAAAGAGGAGGTTTCCTAATAAAGGAAACCAAGGAGCCCCTTCCTCCTTCACTGCATGGCTCCAAGGTAGAGCAGCTGTGCCCATCTTCCCCACTGCTGTCTGTGTCTGGTGCAAGGCAGACAATGGGTATGGATGGCTATTTATAGTGAGCAAGAATAGGGAAAATGAACTACATTGATTTGAATACAAATAGGACCCAGATAAAAAGAGCAAGATTCAAAAAGCCAGGATACACTTTACCAGTATCCAATTTCACTAACCAGAAAATATTCTTCCTTGGTAGAGAGGAGGAAGTCCATGAGGGTAGAGAGATTTAGAGGTGTCTTCCAACACCATTTCCTTCTCAAGGATGAAACAGGAACTCCCTACTTGCACCGGTGTCTTTGAAAAAAAGTAAGTTAATCAGGAGGCCCACCCCCTTTCTCAACACCTGAGCAGACTATTGGACAGGCACTCACTAACTGTTTGGTCAATGATGCCCACCCCATTCCAAAGCCTAGAAGTTCAAGCAGCAGAAAAGAACAGTTAACCAAGGAATTTCTCATGGCACTTGCCTCTCTCTCTCATCATTCTAAACCTTTCTATGCTCCAGTAATTTTATTGCATTGTTGCTGTTCAGTTGCTCAGTCATGTCTGACTCTTTGCTACCCCATAGACTGCAGCACGCCAGGCCTCCCTGTCCATCACCAACACTTGGAGCTTATTCAAATCCATGTCCATTGAGTTGGTTGTGCCATCCAAGCATCTCATCCTCTGTTGTCCCCTTCTCCTCCCACCTTCAATCTTTCCCAGCATCAGGGTCTTTTCCAATGAGTCAGTTCTTCACATCAGGTGGCCAAAGTATTGGAGTTTCAGCTTTGACATCAGTCCTTCCAATGAACAGTCAGGACTGATTTCCTTTAGGATGGATGGTTGGATCTCTTTGCAGTCCAAGGGTTTCTCAAAAGTTTTCTCCAACACCAAGAAATAGTTTCCAGTAAATAGTATCCAATAAACTTGGATATCAAGAAACTATTTCTCTTGATCTTGTATAAAGTTTCTGTCTCACTTTATTTTTAGTTTTTCTCCTTGTCACTCTCTCACCTTCACACCTTTTATCTAAGATGCATCTCAGTTACTCCCCACCCTGAGTCAGGCCTGGAGGACCTCTCAGCCTGAATCCATGGCCTAACCTCCTTGCTGATGCAAGGGAGGAGCATGAGGAAATGCGCTTCATCCAGACCCAGATCCAAATCAGCCTAATGTTTATTCTGTTCTATTTCTCTTCGTATCTATCTGGGGCTTCCCAGGTGGCTCAGTGGTGAAGAGACTGCCTGCAATGCAGGAAACACAGGTTCAATCGCTGGGTCAAGAAGATGCCCTGGAGAAGGAATAGCAACCCACTCCAGTATTCTTGTCTGGGAAAGCCCATGGACAGAGGAGCCAGGTGGCAGTCGAAGAAGAGTCAGACACAACTTTGCAACTAAACAGCAACAGCACCTCTATCTATCTTTCTAACATCTATCCATTTATCTATCACAGACATTACAATAAATCTATAAGTTCAGTGTATTCTATTACTATAGTGACAAGGAAACTGAGATACAGAAATTTCAGAGTGCTCTCCATATTATAAGCTAGACAGTGATAGAACTGGGATTTGAATCCAGAAAAGTTTATCCAGATGGGGAGGTTAATGTTATAACACTGGAATTACTTGATCAACCTCTCAGTTAACAAAGCCTGATACCAGAATTCAAGCCCAAGATGGTCTTTCACCAAGATCTCTTCTAATATACCTTATTGTATGGTAAATCAAGAAGAAGGAAAGATGACTGGATCATAGGCTTTTGTTTAGCAATATAAACACCTAAGGGAATTCCCAGGTGGCTCAGTGGTCAACAATGTGCCTTCCAATTCAGGAGACTCAGGTTTGGTCCATGGGTCAGGAAGATCCCATGAAGTAGGAAGCGGTGACCCACTCCAGGATTCTTGCCCAGATAATTCCATGAACAGAGGAATCTGGTGGACTACAGTCCATGGGGTCACAAAGGAGTAAGACACGACTGAGCGACTGAGCAAGCACGCACACATAAATAGCTGAATCATAGATTTAAAATGGCCTGAAATGAATATAAAGAAGTCAAGATTGTATTCATCATTCACTCATTCATTCAACTGAGAGTCCAGCCTATTGGTAAATCACAATGGCCTCATCAATGGCTCCTACAAACAGTAATTTTAAGTTTTCAATACACTGAGATACTTGGTATCTACACCTTAAAATTTTCTACTAAATTTTAGTTGGTGGAGTTAAAATACTGGGAGATTTTCAGCATATAACTCTACAAGAAGGAGAAACCAGAAGGTCTACTACTGAGTACATGGTTCAGTTCACTGACTGACATAGACACCACACAGGCCCACTGCCTGCCTCATAAAGGATGTGACCTGTGAAATTAACCCCTTGATTTCCTGGGATATTAAAAGGAGATTTCTCTCTAGCCCCTCACAAACATAAACTTTCAGGTTTTCCTATGGCAGCTGGGAAAGCAATTCATCCTACTGGTGGTGCTAATGGTGGAGAATCTGCCTACCAATGCAGGAAACAGAAGAGACTTAGGTTCGGTCTCTGCGTTGGGAAGATCCCCTGGAGAAGGGCATGGCTACCCACTCCAGTATTCTTGCCTGGAGAATCCCCATGGCCAGAGGAACCTGATGGGCTAAAGTCCATAGGGTCACAAAGAGTCAGATACAACTGAAGCGACTTAGCACAGCATGCACCACTCGTGCTTAGTCACTCACTTATATCTGACTCCTTGCAAACCCATGGACTGTAGTCTGCCAAGCTCCTCTGGTCATGGGGATTCCCAGGTGGCTCAGTGGTCAACAATGTGCCTTTCAATTCAGGAGACTCAGGTTTGGTCCATGGGTCAGGAAGATCCCATGAAGTAGGAAGCGGTGACCCACTCCAGGATTCTTGCCCAGATAATTCCATGAACAGAGGAATCTGGTGGACTACAGTCCATGGGGTCACAAAGGAGTAAGACACGACTGAGCGACTGAGCAAGCACGCACACATAAATAGCTGAATCATAGATTTAAAATGGCCTGAAATGAATATAAAGAAGTCAAGATTGTATTCATCATTCACTCATTCATTCAACTGAGAGTCCAGCCTATTGGTAAATCACAATGGCCTCATCAATGGCTCCTACAAACAGTAATTTTAAGTTTTCAATACACTGAGATACTTGGTATCTACACCTTAAAATTTTCTACTAAATTTTAGTTGGTGGAGTTAAAATACTGGGAGATTTTCAGCATATAACTCTACAAGAAGGAGAAACCAGAAGGTCTACTACTGAGTACATGGTTCAGTTCACTGACTGACATAGACACCACACAGGCCCACTGCCTGCCTCATAAAGGATGTGACCTGTGAAATTAACCCCTTGATTTCCTGGGATATTAAAAGGAGATTTCTCTCTAGCCCCTCACAAACATAAACTTTCAGGTTTTCCTATGGCAGCTGGGAAAGCAATTCATCCTACTGGTGGTGCTAATGGTGGAGAATCTGCCTACCAATGCAGGAAACAGAAGAGACTTAGGTTCGGTCTCTGCGTTGGGAAGATCCCCTGGAGAAGGGCATGGCTACCCACTCCAGTATTCTTGCCTGGAGAATCCCCATGGCCAGAGGAACCTGATGGGCTAAAGTCCATAGGGTCACAAAGAGTCAGATACAACTGAAGCGACTTAGCACAGCATGCACCACTCGTGCTTAGTCACTCACTTATATCTGACTCCTTGCAAACCCATGGACTGTAGTCTGCCAAGCTCCTCTGGTCATGGGGATTCCCAGGTGGCTCAGTGGTCAACAATGTGCCTTTCAATTCAGGAGACTCAGGTTTGGTCCATGGGTCAGGAAGATCCCATGAAGTAGGAAGCGGTGACCCACTCCAGGATTCTTGCCCAGATAATTCCATGAACAGAGGAATCTGGTGGACTACAGTCCATGGGGTCACAAAGGAGTAAGACACGACTGAGCGACTGAGCAAGCACGCACACATAAATAGCTGAATCATAGATTTAAAATGGCCTGAAATGAATATAAAGAAGTCAAGATTGTATTCATCATTCACTCATTCATTCAACTGAGAGTCCAGCCTATTGGTAAATCACAATGGCCTCATCAATGGCTCCTACAAACAGTAATTTTAAGTTTTCAATACACTGAGATACTTGGTATCTACACCTTAAAATTTTCTACTAAATTTTAGTTGGTGGAGTTAAAATACTGGGAGATTTTCAGCATATAACTCTACAAGAAGGAGAAACCAGAAGGTCTACTACTGAGTACATGGTTCAGTTCACTGACTGACATAGACACCACACAGGCCCACTGCCTGCCTCATAAAGGATGTGACCTGTGAAATTAACCCCTTGATTTCCTGGGATATTAAAAGGAGATTTCTCTCTAGCCCCTCACAAACATAAACTTTCAGGTTTTCCTATGGCAGCTGGGAAAGCAATTCATCCTACTGGTGGTGCTAATGGTGGAGAATCTGCCTACCAATGCAGGAAACAGAAGAGACTTAGGTTCGGTCTCTGCGTTGGGAAGATCCCCTGGAGAAGGGCATGGCTACCCACTCCAGTATTCTTGCCTGGAGAATCCCCATGGCCAGAGGAACCTGATGGGCTAAAGTCCATAGGGTCACAAAGAGTCAGATACAACTGAAGCGACTTAGCACAGCATGCACCACTCGTGCTTAGTCACTCACTTATATCTGACTCCTTGCAAACCCATGGACTGTAGTCTGCCAAGCTCCTCTGGTCATGGGGATTCCCAGGTGGCTCAGTGGTCAACAATGTGCCTTTCAATTCAGGAGACTCAGGTTTGGTCCATGGGTCAGGAAGATCCCATGAAGTAGGAAGCGGTGACCCACTCCAGGATTCTTGCCCAGATAATTCCATGAACAGAGGAATCTGGTGGACTACAGTCCATGGGGTCACAAAGGAGTAAGACACGACTGAGCGACTGAGCAAGCACGCACACATAAATAGCTGAATCATAGATTTAAAATGGCCTGAAATGAATATAAAGAAGTCAAGATTGTATTCATCATTCACTCATTCATTCAACTGAGAGTCCAGCCTATTGGTAAATCACAATGGCCTCATCAATGGCTCCTACAAACAGTAATTTTAAGTTTTCAATACACTGAGATACTTGGTATCTACACCTTAAAATTTTCTACTAAATTTTAGTTGGTGGAGTTAAAATACTGGGAGATTTTCAGCATATAACTCTACAAGAAGGAGAAACCAGAAGGTCTACTACTGAGTACATGGTTCAGTTCACTGACTGACATAGACACCACACAGGCCCACTGCCTGCCTCATAAAGGATGTGACCTGTGAAATTAACCCCTTGATTTCCTGGGATATTAAAAGGAGATTTCTCTCTAGCCCCTCACAAACATAAACTTTCAGGTTTTCCTATGGCAGCTGGGAAAGCAATTCATCCTACTGGTGGTGCTAATGGTGGAGAATCTGCCTACCAATGCAGGAAACAGAAGAGACTTAGGTTCGGTCTCTGCGTTGGGAAGATCCCCTGGAGAAGGGCATGGCTACCCACTCCAGTATTCTTGCCTGGAGAATCCCCATGGCCAGAGGAACCTGATGGGCTAAAGTCCATAGGGTCACAAAGAGTCAGATACAACTGAAGCGACTTAGCACAGCATGCACCACTCGTGCTTAGTCACTCACTTATATCTGACTCCTTGCAAACCCATGGACTGTAGTCTGCCAAGCTCCTCTGGTCATGGGGATTCCCAGGTGGCTCAGTGGTCAACAATGTGCCTTTCAATTCAGGAGACTCAGGTTTGGTCCATGGGTCAGGAAGATCCCATGAAGTAGGAAGCGGTGACCCACTCCAGGATTCTTGCCCAGATAATTCCATGAACAGAGGAATCTGGTGGACTACAGTCCATGGGGTCACAAAGGAGTAAGACACGACTGAGCGACTGAGCAAGCACGCACACATAAATAGCTGAATCATAGATTTAAAATGGCCTGAAATGAATATAAAGAAGTCAAGATTGTATTCATCATTCACTCATTCATTCAACTGAGAGTCCAGCCTATTGGTAAATCACAATGGCCTCATCAATGGCTCCTACAAACAGTAATTTTAAGTTTTCAATACACTGAGATACTTGGTATCTACACCTTAAAATTTTCTACTAAATTTTAGTTGGTGGAGTTAAAATACTGGGAGATTTTCAGCATATAACTCTACAAGAAGGAGAAACCAGAAGGTCTACTACTGAGTACATGGTTCAGTTCACTGACTGACATAGACACCACACAGGCCCACTGCCTGCCTCATAAAGGATGTGACCTGTGAAATTAACCCCTTGATTTCCTGGGATATTAAAAGGAGATTTCTCTCTAGCCCCTCACAAACATAAACTTTCAGGTTTTCCTATGGCAGCTGGGAAAGCAATTCATCCTACTGGTGGTGCTAATGGTGGAGAATCTGCCTACCAATGCAGGAAACAGAAGAGACTTAGGTTCGGTCTCTGCGTTGGGAAGATCCCCTGGAGAAGGGCATGGCTACCCACTCCAGTATTCTTGCCTGGAGAATCCCCATGGCCAGAGGAACCTGATGGGCTAAAGTCCATAGGGTCACAAAGAGTCAGATACAACTGAAGCGACTTAGCACAGCATGCACCACTCGTGCTTAGTCACTCACTTATATCTGACTCCTTGCAAACCCATGGACTGTAGTCTGCCAAGCTCCTCTGGTCATGGGGATTCCCAGGTGGCTCAGTGGTCAACAATGTGCCTTTCAATTCAGGAGACTCAGGTTTGGT
>SJXO01007558.1:0-54633 GCA_006408615.1 Connochaetes taurinus
TGGGAGGGGAGTTTGGGGGAGAACAGATACATCCATGTGGATGGCTGAGTCTCTTCACTGTTCACCTGAAACTATCACATCATTGCTAACTGGCTAGACTTCAACACAACATAAAAAGTTAAGAAAAAACCCTGGCCAAGTTTAGCAGCTGTGGTGTTATGATGGGCAAGGATGTTCCTTCAGCCCCTGTGTCTTACCTAAGTTCTGCACACCAGCCAGAATAAACTCTTGACACCTATGATGTGTGTGGAGGACCAAGAAGGACTTTCTCTGGATATCCAAGACCATCAGAGAATTGCCAAAGGTATTCCCTGAGAGAGAGGAACGTGACTTGGAATTTCTTGCCTTACAACCATGAGTTTGGAGCTAAGGCTGAAGAAAGTCGTGAGGTGTCTAGTCTGTGTGAGCTGAGCTGTGTAAAGAATTTCCAGTGGGTTGTTCCTATGTTTCTCCTAAGGATATGTTTCTTTGTTAATGTGGGTGATGAAGGTCCCTTATGACACCTGCCTTTAGCTCTCAAAAGCAAAGATCAGTATGTCATTGATTATAGATCAAAATAGTATTTGTTTATATATACTTCCTTTGCAGTCCAGAAGTCAGGACTCTGCCTTTCAATGCATCAGGTGGGGGTTCAATCTGTGGTCAGGGAGCTAAGATCCTGCATGTATCAAGGACAAAAAAACAAAATGGAAGAAATGGAAGCAATATTCAACAGTAACAAATTCAATAAACACTTTTAAAAAAATGGTCCAGATCAAAAAAATCTTATCTTCTCTGATTGCCTTAACTAGCACTTCCAACAAGGAAAGTTGAAAAATAAAAAAATATAAACAAGATGAAAAGACAACCCTCAGATGGTGCGAGAAAAGAACATCAAATGAAACAATTGGCAAAGGATTAATTTGCAAAAAATACAAGCAACTCATGTAATACAGTACCAGAAAAACAAACAACCCAATCAAAATCTGGGCAAAAGGACTAAACAGACATTTCTCCAAANAATGGTCCAGATCAAAAAAATCTTATCTTCTCTGATTGCCTTAACTAGCACTTCCAACAAGGAAAGTTGAAAAATAAAAAAATATAAACAAGATGAAAAGACAACCCTCAGATGGTGCGAGAAAAGAACATCAAATGAAACAATTGGCAAAGGATTAATTTGCAAAAAATACAAGCAACTCATGTAATACAGTACCAGAAAAACAAACAACCCAATCAAAATCTGGGCAAAAGGACTAAACAGACATTTCTCCAAACACAGGAAAAGATGCTCAACATCACTCATTATTAGAAAAATGCAAATCACAAGTACAATGAAATATCAACTCACAGCAGTCAGGACGTCCGTCATCAAGAAGTCTACCAGCCGTAAATGCTGGAGAAGGTGTGGAGAAAGGGGAACCCTCTTACATCGGTGGTAGAAATGTAAAGTGATACAGTTGCAGGGAGAAGAGTGTGTATGTTCCTTAAAGAAAAAAGACAAACAAGGAATAACAGTACTATCAGTTCAGTTCAGTTCAGTTCAGTCGCTCACTCGTGTCCAACTGTTTGCAACCCCATGAATCATAGCACTCCAGGCCTCCCTGTCCATCACCAACTCCCGGAGTTCACTCAGACTCACGTCCATCGAGTCGGTGATGCCATCCAGCCATCTCATCCTCTGTCGTCCCCTTCTCCTCCTGCCCCCAATCCCTCCCAGCATCAGGGTCTTTTCCAGTGAGTCAGCTCTTCGCATGAGGTGGCCAAAGTATTGGAGTTTCAGCCTCAGCATCAGTCCTTTCAGTGAACACCCTGGGCTGATCTCCTTCAGAATGGACTGGTTGGATCTCCTTGCAGTCTAAGGAACTTGCAAGAGTCTTCTGCAACACCACAGTTCAAAAGCATCAATTCTTCGGTGCTCAGCCTTCTTCACAGTCCAACTCTCACATCCATACATGATCACATGATAAACCATGGCCTTGACTAGACGGACCTTAGTTGGCAAAGTAATGTCTCTACTTTTGAATATGCTATCTAGGTTGGTCATAACTTTTCTTCCAAGGAGTAAGCGTCTTTTAATTTCATGGCTGCAGTCACCATCTGCAGTGATTTTGGAGCCCCCCAAAATAAAGCCTGACACTGTTTCCACTGTTTCTCCATCTATTTCCCATGAAGTGATGGGACCAGATGCCATGATCTTTGTTTTCTGAATGTTGATCTTTAAGCCAACTTTTTCACTCTCCACTTAACAGTAATGTATGACCCAACAAACCCATTACTGGGCATATACCCAGAGAAATCCATAACTGAAAAAGACACATGTACCCCTATGTTCATGTGGCAGTATTTATAATAGCTAGGACACAGAAGCAACCTAGATGTCCGTCAGCAGATGAATGGATAAAGAAGCTGTGGTACATACATACAATTGAATAGTACTCAGCCATAAAAAAGAACCATAAAAGAAAAAAGGAGTATTTGAGTGAGTTTTAATAAAGTGGATGAATCTAGAACCTATTATACAAAGTGTAGTAATTTAGAAAGAGAAAAATATCTTATTTTAATGCAAATCTATGGATTCTAGATTGCCAGTGGGAATTTGCTATATGACTCAGAGCTCAAACCAGAGCACTGTGACAGCCTAGAAGGGTGGGATGAAATTGGAGGTGAGAGGGAGGCTCGAGAGGGAGGGGACACATATGTACCCATGGCTGATTCATGTTGATGTCTGGCAGAAATCAACACAATACTGCTAAGCAATTATTCTTCAGTTAAAAATAAATACATCTTTAAAAATACTTGAAAAAAATAAGAGAAATAAACAGTATATGGAGAACTGCAGTCATCTTTCCTATGAGTTTATGCAATCATCTTTTCTATGAGTTTAGCCCTTGCGGCTCAGCTGGTAAAGAATCTGCCTGCAATGTGGGAGACCTGGGTTCAATCCCTGGGTTGGGAAGATCCCCTGCAGAAGGGAAAGGCTACCCACTCCAGTATTCTTGGGCTTCCCTGGTGGCTCAGCTGGTAAAGAATCCGCCTGCAATGTGGGAGACCTGGGTTCGATCCCTGGGTTGGGAAGATCCCCTGCAGAAGGGAAAGGCTACCCACTCCAGTATTCTTGGGCTTCCCTGGTGGCTCAGCTGGTAAAGAATCCGCCTGCAATGTGGGAGACCTGGGTTCGATCCCTGGGTTGGGAAGATCCCCTGCAGAAGGGAAAGGCTACCCACTCCAGTATTCTTGGGCTTCCCTGGTGGCTCAGCTGGTAAAGAATCCGCCTGCAATGTGGGAGACCTGGGTTCGATCCCTGGGTTGGGAAGATCCCCTGCAGAAGGGAAAGGCTACCCACTCCAGTATTCTTGGGCTTCCCTGGTGGCTCAGCTGGTAAAGAATCCGCCTGCAATGTGGGAGACCTGGGTTCGATCCCTGGGTTGGGAAGATCCCCTGCAGAAGGGAAAGGCTCCCCACTCCAATGTTCTGGCCTGGAGAATTCCATGCAGTGTATAAATAATCTGTGGGGTTACAAAGAGTTGGACGAGACTGAGCGACTTTCTTATAATTGGCTCATTACATTAAATAAGGAGGAAATGTTCCATTCTTCTCCGTCTGACACTTTTCATTGCAGAGAACAGCACTGTACGTAGTAACTGTTTAAAACGCATGTGACTGGATTCTCTTCAATTGTTGCCAGCTTATTCACTCACTGAGATTCTATTTTACAACCTATAAGTTAGTTTCTGTTTTAGCATCTGAAATGATCACCGTACTTGAGAAACGGGCTGAAGTTAACAGAGCTGAACCCTGTGAGGATAAGCAGAATGTCCCCCAATCATTTTAAGGCAGAAATGCTATCATAACAGGTGCTCAATAGCTAAGAAAAAATATGTGTGAATTCCACGTTACACATTTTCACTTTATGATAAAGAAAGCAGTTGTTGGCAACACTTCTGGTGAGTCCATTATAATTTATCCCTTCTAGACAGGACACTTTTCCATCATACCAGGAAGGATGGCAGATATAATTGATGCTTTCATTAATAATACAAAAGGAATCCATGGATATAATATATAATTATGTTTACGGTTGAAAAATACTCTCACTGTTAATTAAGGAGAAGCAACTGACATGCTGATTTAAGGGGAAAAGAGTCAGAAGGCTAATCTGCTTGGAAATTAGTATTTGCAGACAATATACATTTTTATTGCAATTTATTGGTCTTCCCCAAATAACGGAATTAATACTTGTAAGATATGAGGCCTGATGCTAGCTGCAAGCAAAAATCCTTAACTAGCATTTATATTGGTTAAGTGTAGACCAGAAATGCAATTATTTCTTTAAACATTTTATTTATTTTTATTGAAGTTTAGTTGATTGACAAGGCTGTTATTAGTCTCAGGGGTACAGTGAAGTGATTCAGTTATCTGTATATAATATTTTTCTGATTCTTTTCCCTGACAGGTTATTATAAGATATTGAGTTCGGTGATCTGAGCTATACAGTTGGTCTTTGCTGTTTTCTTTACATTTTAAGTTCTCATGCTCAATCGTGTGAAACTCTTTGTGACCCCATAGATTGTAGCCCCCGCCAGGCTCCTCTGTCCATGGGAATTCTCCAGGCAAGAATACTGGAGTGGGTTGCCATTTCTCTTCTCCAGGGGATCTTCCTGACCCAGGGACTGAACCCAGGTCTTCAGCATTGCAGGCAGATTCTTTATCATCTGAGCCACCTTGGAAGCCCTCATTTCACTTGGAGGTTCCTTTCAAAACAAGCAGGAGAGCAAGTCAGGGATGCTCATGTGAGCTGACAGCCCCTCTTGCAAAATTCTAAACAAGTACCAGGCTGATTCAACATGTAAATTAGATACCACTGTGCAGGTCTGTTGGACTATAAAGAAAGCTGAGTGCTGAAGAATTGATGCTTTTGAACTGTGGTGTTGGAGAAGACTCTTGAGAGTCCCTTGGACTGCAAAGAGATCCAACCAGTCCATTCTAAAGAAGATGAGTCCTGGGTGTTCATTGGAAGGGATGATGCTGAAGCTGAAGCTCCAGTACTTTGGCCACCTCACGCTAAGAGTTGACTCATTGGAAAAGACCCTGATGCTGGGAAAGATTGAGGGCAGGAGAAGGGGAAGACAGAGGATGAGATGGTTGGATGGCATCACTGACTCAATGGACATGGGTTTGGGTGGACTCCGGGAGTCGGTGATGGACAGGGAGGCCTGGTGTGCTGTGGTTCATGGGGTTACAAAGAGTCGGACACAACTGAGTGACTGAACTGAACTGTGCAGATCTGTAAATCTCTAGGTCCTCAAGAGATATTACATGTAAGACACCACAAATGATGTTCACTTTAGCTTTTTATTTTTTAAAAAAGGATACACTGTTAAGTCATGCTGGGGGTTATTTTCTCTGGCAATTATACGCAAGTGGGTGTGAGATTTCTCCTGGCAATGACCAATTTTCAGGGGATGAACAGCTTTTCCTTTACCATGCTCTGCAGTTCATTAAACAATGTCTTGATGTGTGGTTTATCTCATACCGAGGGCTCTGCCGTTCAGGTTCTGTTAGGAAGACATGTTAACACGGCACAGCAGTGTTTGAGAAGAAACCTTGAAAGAGTCTTCAACATCTGAATTGCACTTGATAATATTTAACTCTGTGCTTCAGCAGTGAGTGTATATGTATGTACGTGTGTCTGTGTGTGTGTGTGTGTATATATATATATGCCATTTCGTTCCAGTAACCTGAGGTGGCTCAGACGGTCAAGAATCTGCCTGCAATGCAGGAGACCCCAGTTCAATTCCTGGGTCAGGAAGATCCCCTGGAGAAGGGAATGGCAACCCACTCCAGTATTCTGCCCTGGAGAATCCCATGGGCAGAGGAGTCTGGTGGACTTCAGTCCGTAGGGTCCCAAAGGGTCAGACACGACTTGGTGACTAAGGAATAGCAACCCTTAGTTTACCTTGACCTTGAAGCCTAAGCCAGCTTCCTTTGCCCTGCGCTTTCTGCAAAGGTGTTTGGTCTTTGTAGAAGCTGCTACCTATACTGGAGTTGTTCTAAGCCACCGTAGGGAGCTACTCATTTTTCCCTGAGTAACTTCCTTGCATACCTGAGGCAGACGTGTGAATTAATTTGTGTTTCTCTTATTCATCCGTCTTACATCACAAGGATGTCAGCCAGGAATGTCTACTCAAGGCAGTTCCTGAAATGGTCTTGCAGCCGTTACACTGGCAACCAGAACACACATCTGCGATTTTAGAAATCGAAATGTAAATGGGTGTGGGGGGTAGGATTTCCCTAAGCCCTGTAAAGAGGGGCTTCCCAGGTGGCTCAGAGGGTCAAGAATCCACCTGCCAGTACAGGAAATGAGGGTTCGATCCTTGGAACGGGAAGATCCCCTGGAGGAGCGCATGGCAACCCACGCCAGTGTTCTTGCCTGGAGAATCCCATGGACAGAGGAGCCTGGCGGGCTACATTCCATGGCATTGCAAAGAGTCAGACACGACTTAGGCACTACAAATGACTAAACCAAACAAAGCAAACTTCCCTTCTTCATACGGAAACTGAAGAGGTTCAGTGACAAGCGAATGACTCCGTAAAGAGAATTAAGGGAAAGTTCACGGAACTGTCTGATTGCAGTTGATCGTATCTTTGGGAATGGAACCATGGAAAACCCTCTGGTCATTTTAATTATTCATGTTGCCCGGAGACAAAGCCTTTCCCTGGGAGAGTGACAGAATGATGTCCGCTGATTGCCTCCTGGCTTACAGCAGACAATTAAAGAACCCAACTACAGTTCCAAACTGTGTCGGCAGACCGGTGACCTAATTTGATCCCCGTTAATCATCTGTGCAAAACGAACCCAGGTTCCGGGACACATTTACACAGAAGGAAGGAAACTGAAGCAGGTCCCTCAAGGAATGGGATGTTGAAGCCACAAAAAGGCAACAAATGGACAGAAAGCAGCAGGAGGCATTACTGAAGATTGTGCTGATGAGGGAAAAAGTCAGGACTCATTTCCTCAATCCGTCCAGTTTCTCTTCAGCTCGTACTAGCATTTCCCCACACGGTCTGTTGTTCAGCTGATCAGTCGTGTCCGACTCTCTGAGACCCCATGGACCGCAGCGCGCCAGGCCTCCCTGTCCGTCACCAACTCCTAGAGCTTACTCAAACCCATGTCCGTTGAGTCGGTGATACCATCCAACCATTTCATCCTCTGTCGTCCCCTTCTCCTCCCTTCAATCTTTCCCAGCATCAGGGTCTTTTCCAGTGAGTCAGCTCTTGGCATCAGGGGGCCAAAGGATTGGAGCTTCAGCGTCAGTCCTTCCAATGAATATTCAGGATTGATCTAAAAGAGATCTAGTATATACATATATATATATATATCTAGTATATAACTATATACTAGTTATATATCTATCTGCTCAGTCACCCAGTTGTGTCTAACTCTTTGCAACCCCATAGACTCTAACCCAGCAGGCTCCTCTGTCCATGGGGTTTCCCAGACAAGATTACTGGAGTGGAGTGCCATTCCCTTCTGCAGGGGATCTTTCTGACCCCGGAATCGAACCCAGGTCTCCTGCATTGCAGGTGTATTCTTTACCAACTGAGCTACCAGGAAAACCCTACATTATATATATATACACACACACACACACACACACATATATATATATATATACACACACATGCATATATATTCTATCAATAGCTCTCTATGGATATATATTTTATATGCAAATATAATATATATATATAAACTATTCTCTGTTAGAGGCACAGAGCTTTCCATACAGTTGTATATTTCCATGCATTTACAGCTTAAATCAACACACACATGTAGAAATATAAATCAACACACACACATATATCCATGAATATACACATTCGGGCACATAGTTTCAATGTGTATCCAGGTAACCTGCATGTCTGCATATTACTTTCTAGAGCTTCTGTTAAATTCAGTTGAAAGGACATTTATCTCTTTCCCAATTAAGGTTGTGGATGAGTCCAACAACTCATCACTAATTATTTCACCTTGTTAATAATACGAACCCAGCTACCAGGTGACTTTTTTTCCCTCACTTTTGTGTTGCCCTATCCCTTCATAGTTGGAGAAGGCAATGGCACCCTACTCCAGTACTCTTGCCTGGAAAATCCCATGGACGGAGAAGCCTGGTAGGCTGCAGTCCCTGGTGTCGCTGAGGGTCAGACATGCCTGAGCGACTTCACTTTCACTTCTCACTTTCATGCATTGGAGAAGGACATGGCAAGCCACTCCAGTGTTCTTGCCTGGAGAATCCCAGGGACGGGGGAGCCTGGTGGGCTGCCGTCTCTGGGGTCGCACAGAGTCGGACACGACTGAAGTGACTTAGCATCCCTTCATAGTTACTCTCAAACAAACCCTCTGACATAGTTGTGAATTCCTGGGACATTCCCCTATTTTTTTTTTTTTTCTTATTTAAAGTACTTAATCATTTAAAAAATTTGTTAAAAATTTATTTTTAATTGGAGGATAATTGCTTTATAATGTTGTGTTAGTTCCTGCTGTACAATGTGACTCAGCCATAGGAATACACGTATCCCCTGCCGCCTGAGCCCCCTTCCCAGCCCCCACTCCACACTCCACCCTACCCCTCTAGGCTGTCATTTATTTATTTGGGTGAAGCTGAAGCTCCAATGCTTTGGCCACCTGATGCCAAGAGCTGACTCATTGGAAAAGACCCTGATGCTGGGAAAGATTGAAGGCAGGAGGAGAAGGGGACGACAGAGGATGAGATGATTGGAAGGCATCACCGACACCCTGGACGTGAGTTTGGGTACGTGCTGCGGTCCATGGGGTCGCAGGGAGTCGGACACGACTGAGCAGCTGAACTGAACAGAATGGGGTCTTGGTTGATGCACACTTGACCTTTACTTGTGGCGTGTTGTAACTACTTTCCTGACCAGGGGTCCAACCCTGGCCCTGTGCACTGGGAGCTCAGAATCCTAGCCAGTGGGCCAGCAGGGAAGTTCGTCCCCTATATCTACATAACTACCGGCGTTGTTCATTGTGTGATTTGGTGACAATTCTACCTCCGTATCTATTGTTGCTTGAAACAAGCAAAACAAAAATCTTACATCCGATGTGATTTACCATGGAACATGACAGATAAGACTGAGAATGTGAATTAGACTATTAATATACTTCTCATTTCTCCCCAATCAAATTAATGATTAAATGGATTAATCAATTGAATGTATTTGCTCATTGACTCTAACTTAGTTATCACTTTTCCATACTTTAGCATAAAGACTTACAAGGTAATAGATTTTTTTTTTCTTCTGCAAGTGAAAAGGAAATTGGGTCCCTTTGAAAATTATAAGGAGAAAAATCCCCTTTTAATGAAATTGCAGTTGATTACACCATTCTACTGCAGTACCATCCACAGCACAGTTTACAATAGAATCGGTCAATATAGTTCTATGATAGCTGTAAATACTGCAAAGAATGCACGTCATGGGACAAAGATGGAATATTCTAATAGGGATGGTTTTATAACTGGAAGAGATGGAAAGTAATGCATTTGCATCAAATTTGTTCTTTTGCTGGTAGTTTTTCATGGGAAATATATAAGATTATTGATCTTGGTGGTGTACTAAGTTTATTTCCTTTAGATCAAACTCTCAACTTACATATAGTTTTTCACTTCCAGCCTTTTTTGTGGTCCAACTCTCTCATCCATACGTGACTACTGGGAAAACCATAGCTTTGACTACATGCATTCTTGTCAGGCAAAGTGATGTCTCTGGTTTTTAATATACTGCATAGGTTTCTCATAGCTTTCCTCCCAAGGAATAAGTGTCTTAGTTTCATGGCTGCAGTCACCAACTGCAGTCACTTTGGAGCCTAAGAAAATAAAGTCTATCACTGTTTCCATTTTGCCTCCACCCCCATCTATTTGCTATGAGCTGATGGGACCAGATGCCACGATCTTCATTTTTTGACTGTTGAGTTCTAAGCCAGGTTTTTCACTCTCCTTTTTTCACCCTCATCAAGAGGCTCTTTAGTTCCTCTTCACTTTTTGCCATTAGAGTGGTATGTAGTCACGTACAGATGCGAGAGTTGGACCATAAAGAAGGTTGAGCACAGAAGAATTGATGCTTTCTAACTGTGGTGTTGGAGAAGACTCTTGAGAGTCCTGTGGACAGCAAGGAGATCCAACCAGTCCATCGTAAAGGAAACAAACCCCCAATATTCACTGGAAGGACTGTTGCTGAAGTCTAAGTGCCAATACTTTGGGTACTTGATGCAAAGAGCCAACTCACTGGAAAACACCCTATTGCTGAGAAAGACTGAAGGCGGAAGGAGAAGGGGGTTGGCAGAGGATGAGATGGTTGGATGGCATCACCAACTCGATGGACATGAGTTTGAGCAAACTCTGGGAGATAGTGGAGGACAGAGGAGCCTGGCAGGCTACAGTCCATGGGGTCACAAGAGTCGGACACGACTCAGCAACTGAACAGCAACAACGCTGGCATGCTCTCGGGCCACCTGGGGAGTCTGTTACGTATTCAGGTACCTACGGATCACTTAAGTTCAGTTGCTGAGTTGTGTCCAGCTCTTTGCAACCTCATGGACTGCAGCATGCCAGGCCTCCCTGTCCATCACCACCTCCTGCCGTTTGCATATTGTTCCCTGTTATTCTAGTTCAACAAGTGTTGACTGAAGCCAGGGCTTGTATATTTACAAACCTCCATGTGGGGGTTCCCCTGGGGGGTCAGGGCTTAAGAATCTGCCTTGCAACGCAGGAGACATGGGTTCCATCCCTGGTCTGGGAAGATCCCACGTGCCCTGGGGCATTTAAATCTGTGAGAGCCACAACCACTGAGCGGGTATTCTAGGGCACAGGAGCTGAAGCTGCTGAAGCTGCTGAAACCTGTGCTCCCCAGCAAGAGCCGCGCTCCCCAGCGAGAGGAGAAACCACAGTGAAAAGCTCAGTGCAGAGCAACAAAGATGCCTGGCAACCAAAAATAAATATATAACAAAACAGATAGACGACCTTTAAAAAAAACTATCCAGTGTTGATATTCTTCATGTTCGAATCTCCAATGTCACCGGAAAGCTAGCAATGAGTTTTCAGACAGAACTAGTATGCAGCCTTTTTGCTATTTATATTTTAAATTTCTGCATGATGGCATGGAATGGGAGGAAGGTTGCCACAGGCTGTGAATGTGTTCCAGGAAGCCTAATTAAGGCTGAAGGAAGTCTGAGGTGTATGTCTTCTCTTTGATAATGGAACCAATTAGGCATTGATAGTACATTCTTCATCACTCCTCTCAGGAATAATTAGAGATGAAATAAACAAGATACGTGTTTTGACCAACATTGAGACTGTTATACTTCTAACATCATGCCCTCTTTGGTTTCACTGACATACAAGCCCAGATAACACCAAAGAAAACAACGTTAGCCAAACCACATTTTTGTGCTATGCAGATTCTAAGGAAGCTATTTCCTTGACATGACTGGACCTCTGAATTTCTAAAAATGTATCTTTCAGATCTAAGGCTTAAAACAACTATATTCTTTAAGGTGTCAGTCACTGTTAGTCGGTCAGTCGTGTCTGACTCTCAGTGGACCCCATGGACGGTAGGCCTCCAGGCTCCTCTGTCCTCGGGATTCTCCAGGCTAGAATCTTGGAGTGGGTAGCCATTCAGAGGATTAGCAGATTTTGTGACCCCGTGGGCCAATATGCGCCAGGCTCCTCTGTCCTCAGGATTCTCCAGGCAAGAATCCTGGAGTGGGTTGCCATTTCCTCCTCCAGGGGATCTTCCCGACCTGGGGATCAAACACATGTCTCTTGCATTGCAGGCACATTCTTTGCCATCTCAGCCACCAAGAAGCAATGATAATCAGTATCCTCTGATAAACACTAATGGAGAAGAAGAGGGGAAAAGGAGGTGTATATGTGTGTAACTGAATCGCTCTGCAGTAGAACAGAAATTAGCACAATGTTGTAAAGCAACTATACTTCAATAAAATCTGAAAAAATAAAATAAAAAATAATTCATGGAATAAAGTTACCGTCAAGTATCAGAGTTGAAATCTAAGTATACTCATTTTTTTTTTTTTTCTAGAAGAGGGTCACCTTGCTCCTCCACTTGGGAAGTAACTCTTTTGCTTCAGAATGAAGGGTAAGTGGGGGATGTTCCTGAAGGGCTAGTGGTTGAGATGTCACCTTCTAATGCAGGGGTTTTGCGTTCAATTTCTGGTCAAGGAACTAGATCCCATATGCCTCTGGGCCAAAACACCAAAACATAAAATAAAGGTAAGATTGTAGACTTTCAGAATGAAGGGTAACAGGAAGGAACAGACAAGTATTTGAATTATATGAGAAATATGGTTTTACAATGAAAGTTCCATATTGAAAAGTGAAAGTCACTCAATTGTGTCCGACTCTTTGCAACCCCATGGACTATATATCTCATGGAGTTCTCCAGGTCAGAATACTGGAGTGGGTAGCCATTCCCTTCTCCAGGGGATCTTCCCAACCCAGGGATCAAACCCAGGTCTCCCACATTGCAGGCAGATTCTTTACCAGCTGAGCCACCAGGGAAGCCCAAGAATTCTGGAGTGGGTAGCCTATCCCTTCTCCAGCAGATCTTCCTGACCCAGGAATTGAACCGGGGCCTCCTGCATTGCAGGTGGATTCTTTACCAGCTGAAAGAATCGCTGGAGAAGGAAATGGCAACCCACTCCAGTATTCTGGCCTGGAGAATTCCATGGACTAAGATTCTTTACCAGCTGAGCCACCAGGGAAGCCCAAGAATTCTGGAGTGGGTAGCCTATCCCTTCTCCAGCAGATCTTCCTGACCCAGGAATCGAACCGGGGCCTCCTGCATTGCAGGTGGATTCTTTACCAGCTGAAAGAATCGCTGGAGAAGGAAATGGCAACCCGCTCCAGTATTCCGGCCTGGAGAATTCCATGGACTAAGTCCATGGGGTCGCAAAAAGTCGGACACGACTGAGCGACTTTCACTTTACTTCTTCACCAGCTGAGCCACCAGGGAAGCCTGAAATTTCCAAAGATGCACTTGCATCTTGTAATTGACGCTACTCAGTGTGTGTGCATGTTTGCCTGATTATATAGAGAAAGAGCTAGAATACTTCGGTGCTGTTTTAAGTGGCAAATTTTGAAAAAAAATTTATAACTTCTGTGCTGTATTGTTTGTAAAGGTTCGCAATTTCAATAAGGTTGAAATGACACTTTTGCTGTTGGCTTCGAGCCGTGTGTCAAAGAGCGTCAAAGCATATGCTTGGTGGCTGAGAATTCGTGCGGCTTGAACGAGACATTCCTTGAAGGACACGCCCCTGGCACAAGGAGATGCTGCCTGATGGTCTGGGCCTCGGAAAAGAATTCTTGTAACAATCTGAGGCCTGGTTATTTTGGGAGGCAGGATATTTGGAGTCTATTGCGTGCGCCAGCTCCAGGATAGTAAACTTTTTACTCCAGCCAGCAAACAAGGGAATACCTTATTGCTATACAACTATGACCCAACCCTGAGCTTTGCAGGGAAAATGATCTATCAGTTGTGTTTAGCTGTAACAATGAGTCAATGAATGAAAGTAAAAAAACCAACAAAAATCCACAAGGAAACACAGACTTTGTATGAGCCCTTCTGAAGAAATCTCTCTAAAACAAGATCTGTAAGGCTCACAAAGACACCCCTGGAGGGGCTAGTCATTGGAAGGACTGATGCTGAAGCTGAGACTCCAACACTTTGGCCACCTAATGCGAAGAGCTGACTCATTGGAAAAGACCCCTGATACTGGGAAAGATTGAGGGCAGGAGGAGAAGGGGACGACAGAGGATGAGACGGTTGGATGGCATCACCGACTCAATGGACATGAGTTTGAGTAAGCTCTGGGAGATGGTGATGGACAGGAAAGTGTGGCGTGCTGCAGTCTATGGGGTCTCAAGCAGTCTGACACGACTGAGCAACTGAGAAACAGGACCAAAGGGGATATGAGTGCACGTTCATTACACATCTCTGTATTCTGCCCAGTCACACAGTGAGGCTCGTAAGCAGCACCCAGGAATGCCATCAACTCTTATCTCCACCAAAGAACCCCATAAACAGAATGATGGATGGGTGCTGCTCGATTCTTAGTGACGGCATCTCATCTTCAAGGGTAGATCATGTGCGGATATCTCCCTTCAAGTCTTCGTAAGACTCGCTTTGTTTTTCTGGAAGGACTAAGGTTTTGAACGATTGTATTTATTTATTCCTTATTTTTGGCTCTGTGGGGTCTTCCTGGCTGTGCGTGGGCTTTGCTCTAGTTTTGAGGAGCGGAGGCCAACTCTAGTTGCGGTGCACAAGCTTCTCATCGTGGTGGCTTTTCTTGTTACAGAGCGTGGGCTCCAGGGCTCATTGACTTCAGTATTACAGGTAGTCTTCGTAAGACCCGCTTTGTTTTTCTGGAAGGACTAAGGTTTTGAACGATTGTATTTATTTATTCCTTATTTTTGGCTCTGTGGGGTCTTCCTGGCTGTGCGTGGGCTTTGCTCTAGTTTTGAGGAGCGGAGGCCAACTCTAGTTGCGGTGCACAAGCTTCTCATCGTGGTGGCTTTTCTTGTTACAGAGCGTGGGCTCCAGGGCTCATTGACTTCAGTATTACAGGTTAGGGGCTCAGCTGCACAGCAGCTTCTGGCATCTACCCTGAGCAGGGGTCAGAGATGTGACCCCAGCTTTGGCAGGCAGATTCTTAACCTCCGGACCCCCCCCCCCCCAACAGAAGTCTAGTACAGTCCGCTTTTGTTTTCTTTCCTGTTCTGCGGGGTGAAAACACGCTCAATCTCTCTTTCCTTCAAATACCATACTACCTAGCTAAACACAAAGCTGAGTTAGCGAAAATTCCTTTCCACAGTTGATGAGACACCAACAAGCTGTGCTATCCTTCTTCACTCAAGGGCACAAGAGTATCACTAAAAATTAGTTTATTGCACTCAACGGAGCTGCTAGATGGTTCCTCAGCTCATTCTGTTGCTGTCCAGGTGCTCAGTCGTGTCCGACTCTTTGTGACCCCATGGACTGCAGCGCACCAGGCTTCCCTGCCCGTCACCAACTCCCGGAGTTTACTCAAACTCATGTCCATCGAGTTGGTGATGCCATCCAAGCATCTCATTCTCTCATCCCCTTCTCCTCCTGCCTTCAATCTTTCCCAGCATCAGGGTCTTTTCCAGTGAGTCGGCTCTTCTCATCAGGCGGCCAAAGGCTTGCAGCTTCAGCTTCAGCACCAGTCCTTCCAATGGATATTCAGACCCTATTAGGACCCTTTGGTAAAGGTACTGAGTTGACATCACCTCCTGTCTCCATCCTTGGACTCTACAAGGGTTCTGCCCATGGAAGAGTAAAAAAATCAAGTTCAGACACATGGATGGAAAATCCCTGATCTGCAACCTGCTAGTCACGATCAAGGACTCCAGATGCACATAGAGAGAAGGCAGTGTAGAAATTAGAAAACTGAGACTAGATAGTACAAATCTTGAAGGGGTTGGGAAGGGAGGGTGTAGAAATCTGACTCAGTAAATTTTAGACCGACCTCATCGTCTCCATGGAGCTGAGAATCCGCCTGCAATGCAGGAGACCTGGGTTCCATCCCTGGGTTTGGAAGATCCCCTGGAGGAGGAAATGGCAACCCACTCCAGTATTCTTGCCTGGAGAATCGCATGGACAGTGGAGCCTGGCGGGCTACAGTTCATGGTGTTGCAAAGAGTCAGACAGGACCGAGCGACCAACACTTTTAAGTTCATCCTCTCCATATTATCGTTGGAGCTGTTGCTCCTAGCAGAGTGTGTTGTAGAGACGTTTGCTTACCCCTAGATTATAAATCAGGATACTTGGGTGATTTGCTTTAAAAGATAGAGCCATTGCAATGGTCCTAAACACCAGTTGAGTAGTTTTGCGATTACAGACCGATCAAATCCACTGGAAAACGTTTTAAGCATCTCTTTAAGCGCCCGGGGAACCAAAGAGCATCTCTTTGAACCTCTCCACATGTTGTGAGAGACGTTTCGTGGAAGATTCTTGAGAAAGTATGCTGTTCTCTCCATCACTCCCGAGCGCACACAGGAAATGAATCTCCTGATTCTCACTCTGAAAGAGTCCTCCTCCCCTGATTGCAAACCTTCGCAGCCTCTCTGGAGCCCCTGGGGAAATCAAGGACCTCGTCCCGCAGCGAGGAAGCCGGTAACCTGATCAAGGCCGGACGCGGCCTTGATTTATGCAAACGCACCTTTCACCCTCTTGAAGGACGTCTGCGGGATGTCGACAGTGTGGATGGTGAAATCTCCCTCCTCTGATTTATGTTTGCTGGGTTCGTTCAGGAATCTGAAAAGATGATTAATCAGGAAATGCTGCTGTCTAGGAATGTGGGCAAAATGCTTCTTTTTTCATGTAGAACATAATCAAGACAGTAATTGTGTGCCTATTTTACATATAAAATAAAATCATATATATATAATTGTGTGTGTGGCATATATATATATATATATATATATATATATATATAGGGACACTATATTTATGTGCTCTAACATATTGTATACTATAATTGGGCTTCCCAGGTGATGTGAATGGTAAATAATCTGCCTGCTATAGTAGGAGACTCAGGATACTCAGGTTTGATCCCTGGGTGGGGAAGATCTCCCGGAGGAGGAAATGGCAACCCACTCCAGTATTCTTGTCTGGAGAATCCCATGGACAGAGGAGCCTGGCAGGCTACAGTCCATGGGGTTGCAGAGAGTCGGACAGGATGAACCCACATTAAAGCACATTTACATATGTGTGTGTGTCTATTCTATTTGCATGCATATTATATTTGATTTTAAGTATAAAAAGCAATGGATTGATATACAAACACACACAAAATTATCAATTATTATTGCCCCTAATGGGGTCAATAAGGCCAGCTTGTATGGCGAATATATAGTTGATAGGCTTATTCATGTGTATCCATTTATACATTTGCTTTTAAATTTTGAAACATGTGAAAGTCTCAGCTAGTGAAATAAGTGTTAAATTGTATTTTATGGAGCCACCCAAGCTTAATGATTTTTACCAAGCGTTCCAATTTCAGATTTAAGAATTCTATTAAAAAGGCAGGAAGAAGTTTTGAAAGGTAATTTTTGCAAATTTAGATATATGTAAGTGCTCTTGCCAGGAAATATTTCTGGGTGTGATGTTTCATTCATAAGGCCCGTGGGAAATTAACAAGTACATCCACGGCTTATAGTTTTCAAATTTACCGTCGTGTAGCTGTGAGACTGAAATTTGATAAATTATTTAAAAAATCAATCTATGGAAGCAAACATTTACCAAGCAATTACTCATATCATTAGGCTTTTCACGGACGACATAATCATGTGTGAGATTTTTTTACAATTCACTCCCAAGGAGTCACTGAGCGAACGTTCCATTATGTAGTTCACAAATTAGATTTACAAAAGGACTACCTATGACTTCATTGCGGAAACATTTCATGATGGCTTACAGAAAGGTCAGTTGTACAAACAGAGTCCCACATGATTCTGTTCTGAGACAGCAAGGAGATCAAAGGAGTCCATCCTAAAGGAAATCAGTCCTGAATATTCACTGGAAGGACTGATGCTGAAGTTGAAACTCCAATACTTTGGGCCCCTGATGGGAAGAAGCAAGTCATTGGAAAATACCCTGATGCTGGGAAAGATTGAAGGCAGGAGGAGAAGGGGACGACAGAGAATGAGATGGCTGGATGGCATCACTGACTTGATGGACATGAGTTTGAGCAAGTTCAGCAGTTGGTGATGGACAGAGAAGCCTGGCGTGCTGGGGTCACAAAGCGTTGTGACCCCTGGCATGCATGGGGTCACAAAGCATTGGACGCGACTGAGTGACTCAACAATAACAGAAAGCATGGCCATTTATGTCTAAAAGACACACCCTTAGCGTGAACAGCTAAGATGCATGTTTTTCTACAATAATAAAGAAGTGTGTTGTCATACCATCTTGTCCTCCTGAATTGCTAGGTTTTAGGAGAAGGCAATGGCACCCCACTCCAGTACTCTTGCCTGGAAAATCCCATGGACGGAGGAGCCTGGTGGGCTGCAGTCCATGGGGTCGCTAAGAGTCAGACACGACTGAGCGAATTCCCTTTCACTTTTCACTTTCATACATTGGAGAAGGAAATGGCAACCCACTCCAGTGTTCTTGCCTGGAGCATCCCAGTGACGGGGGAGCCTGGTGGGCTTCCGTCTATGGGGTTGCACAGAGTCGGACACGACTGAAGTGACTTAGTAGCAGCAGCAGCAGCAGCAGCAGGTTTCAACGCTGCCTAATTGTTTCTGTACAGAATTTCATTCCAGAGATGCAACGTTTGCCCAAGACTGTCTGCTCACCATGTTGCCAATGTCACCGAACGTTTGCAGCCAACACACAAGACGTCTGCTCAATTCTGAGATCCTTTCCTTTGAAATGAATCAAATCTGTTCTAGATGCTTGGCGGAGGGGTGGGCAGGGGGAGGGATTCGTGCTCTTTTTCTGCTTTTGGATGAAAGAACACATTTTATCAAAGCAAACACCTTTTATCCGAGGAAACCACCCTTATGGATGAATTTTCAGCTAACTCGTGTAAAATAGCTACCAACTTTTTAAAAATGGAAAGTGGATAAGGAGGGTCAGGGAAAGACACAGGATATTATCAGAGATGCAGAAACCTGCTCTAACCTCTCCCCAAGTTTCCCAAACAGTAAACACCGTCTTGACAGCGAACAAGATTGATGAGTTTCGCATTCGCTTTGAACTTTTGACAAACGGAAACCTTGAGAACCTTCACGTTGAGAACCTCGCTTGAGAAGAGCTCCTTAGCAAGGGGGAACCAGAGGTCGCCCCCCTCACCCCCCACCAACACCTGTAGAATTAGAATCTGCATTTCAAGAGTTACCCCTGCACTGGCAGGAAGTCCCCGTACAAATTTTACAATAAGCATGTCTATGATTACAAATAAAACCTTGTTAGGATTGTGATGGAAACTCTATGAAACCCTCCCAGTTAGTTTACGGGAGATTCTGACTTTGCTGTCTTTGGATGCAAGAGGCTGTTTCTGGGCTGGCTGGGTAGGAGGATGCTCTCCCCAGAGTATATTGTTGGCAGGAACCCACGTCAACTTTTTTGGGAGGTGGTGGACTCAAGTAGAAAGTGAGGGTTACCTGAGCCCCTGTCCTCTGTTGCGAGGCTGGGAAACCCCAGATCTGTTTTTTTTTTTTTTTTTTCTGCTGGGCAGGACACCCTAACACAGGTATTGCCGTGTTCTTCATCCAGGTCTGAGACTCTACACCAGTCTGCCTTCTGCTTTTTGTGTTTCAGACTTCTTTGGTTGTTCCCTGCTCTGTTTCTACGATAGCACTTGGTGCAGAGGAGCAGGAAGAGAGAGGTCCACACCATCTTCTCCGTCTGGGAGGCAGACACTCTTCATGTTACTGCAAAGTGCATTTCTGGATCAAATTAGACACTTTGATCCTATCTGTATCACCAGCGGGGAAAAGAAGTTCTTAATCCTTTACAGACGGGAGAAAAGCAGTCATCTATGAACAAAGATGAAGCGACTGTGCTGGCTTTTTAAACACCCAGATAATAGAGCAAATATCTGAGGTTTATGCAGCAGTATGCTGGCAAATATTCAGCAACTGACTACAGAGGTAAAAGGGCTTCCCAGATGGCTTGCGGGTAAAGAATCCACTTGAAAATGCAGAAGAGGTAGGTCCGGTCCCAAGGGTCGGGAAGATGCCCTGGAGAAGGGAATGGCAGCCCACCCCAGTGTTGCTGGGCTTGTGTGCTGGCTCAGACGGTAAAGAATCTGCCTGCAGTGCAGGAGACTCAGGTTCAATCCCTGGGTCAGGAAGCTCCCCTGCAGAAGAGGTAAAAGGGCTTCCCAGGTGGCTTGCGGGTAAAGAATCCACTTGAAAATGCAGAAGAGGTAGGTTCGGTCCCAAGGGTCGGGAAGATGCCCTGGAGAAGGGAATGGCAGCCCACCGCAGTGTTGCTGGGTTTGTGGGCTGGCTCAGAGGGTAAAGAATCTGCCTGCAGTGCAGGAGACTCAGGTTCAATCCCTGGGTCAGGAAGCTCCCCTGACAGAAGGGAACGGCAACCCACTCCAGTCTCCTTGCCTGGAGAATCCCATGGACAGAGGAGCCTGGCGGGCTACAGTCCACGGCGTCACCTGTCTTTGAATATGGCTGGAATATTGGTGTTCTGCATCCCATACGGGGTTTATCTAGTGAGGAGCATTTGAAGTATCAGAGGGTGGGGGTCACGGGTTTCAATGGTAGATTTTTGCTTTCTCCTTTTGACTGCCTCACGCAGCATGTGGGATCTTTAGTTCCTCTACCAAGGATTAACCCAAGCTCCATCTCTGCACTGGAAGCGCAGAGTCTTAACCAGTGGACCACCAGGGAGGTCCCTCAGTGATACGTTCTTAGCATCAAGGCAGCCCTGATACTTCATAGTATGTTAATATGTATCTGCGACTGAAGGAGTAAAAGGAAGTGAAGCGAAAGTCACTCAGTCGTGTCTGACTCTTAGTGACGCTAAGGACTATACAGTCCATGGAATTCTCCAAGCCAGAATCCTAGAGTGGGTAGCCTTTCCCTTCTCCCGGGGATTTTCCCAGGAATCGAACCAGGGTTTCCTGCATTGCATCACGCAGGAGGCTTCTTCACCAGCTGATCTATGAGGGAAGCCCAAAAGGAATAAAATGCAAGTAGACAATAAATAGCGTCATTCTCCCTAGAAAGGGAGTATTTATGAAATACACGCCCTGTTTTCTAAACTTATCTCTTCCACTGCCCATGCTGAGCCCTGTTCTGCAGTCGTGACCTCCTCCTCTTTTGCAGACGGTAGGAGCAAGGCTGTCCTATGCTTTGTAATACTAACCTCTATTTTCCTTCAAAAGAAGGCATACAGCATCATTAAAAAAAAAAAAGCATGTGAGACGAGTTATATTAGAGGTCTTATCGATGTGGTTTTCGTTCAAAAGTTACCTTCATCTTTTTTTAAAATTAAGTTTTAATTGGAGGATGATTGCTGTACAATGTTAGTTTCTGCTGTATAACGTGAATCTGCCATAAGTATACATCTGTCCCCTCCTTCTTGAGCCTGTCTCCCACCCCCTAGCCCTTTTCATTTCTGATTATACTAGAAAAGTTTCATAAGAGTAGTAGGAACCTTCCGGACAAATAAGTGCCTGATGGCCTGAACTCCCCCCTCATTCACCAAAATCGTATATCCTGACATTCCCCCCAACCCGCCTCTTTGGAGCAGACTCTCAGAGCCATCTGAGGTGCTGTCTCCCAGGCTGCAGTCCTCATTTTCCCCCCAAATAAAACTTAACTTGCAACTTTCACTTTGTACTTTTTTTTTTTTTTAAGTCAGCACACAGCTGAACTTGAACTTGATTCCAGTCTCACTGGGCAGGGCGTTCACAAGAGACCTTGACGAATTCAGACCATCTGATTCCTTCATGATTCCAGAAGAGCACTTTTGTTTTTTAAGTCGACACAGCCATTATCTTATATACAGTGTGAGTCACTCAGTCATGTCTGACTCTCTGCGATCGTATGGACCGTAGCCCACCCTGCTCCTCTGTCCATGGGATTTGCCAGGCAAGAAGACTGGAGTGGGTTGCCATGCCCTTCTCCAGGGGATCTTACCGACCCAGGGATCGAACCTCTGTCTCCTACACTGCAGGTGAATTCTTTACCCACCGAGGCATCTGGGAAGCCCATTTAGAGCAATCAACTGATTTAATTAGAGAAGGAATTGAGGAAGATAAAGCTATTCAGAAGATGCCCTCCCTTTGGAGCCTCCCTCCCACCTGCCACTCTTGCCATTTCATTTTGAATTAGACCAATTTTCCTCCGTCACAGGTATTCTGTAAAGATGACATTGGCCTTTGGCTGTAGCTTCTGGATGAGTTTTGATGGGATACGGTTCTCATTTTCTGGGAGAGGACACAGTGGCATGGGGCAGGGGAGATGGCCATTGACAGTTGGAATCAATATCTAATTTCCAGCAGAGCATCAGACACTCAGCAGTGGGGGAGCCCTGAGCACGGCTTTCTAAGGAAACGCTAAAGGTAGATTCAGCATCGTCTTGGTCGTTAATTTTATCAGTGATTTGCAAGTCCCTGTTTATAACGATTTCTGTCCCCCCCATAAATCTGTGAGTTGTTTTCCTACGTGTCAGCAGCTTGAGAGTGATCATTTTGTAAAAGAATCTAATGCCGACAGCGGCCCCCAGGAGTAAGCTAGTGCGGGGGAACAATGAGAGGGGATGAGGGACATTTCACTTTAATCAAAGCGGGGAGGGGATATATGTCTACTTGGAGCTGATTCACGCTGTTGTACAGCAGAAACTGACTGCAAAGCAATTATCCTCCGTTTCAAAATAAATTAAAAAAATAATCAAGACACTATTCGACCTTTTGTGAGATTGTACTTTATCATTCTTTCATATTCTGTAGGTTGCAGCTGCTGTTCAATCATGCCGCTTACTCATGTCTGACTCTTTGCATCCCCATGGACTGCAGCATGCCAGGCCTCCCTGTCCTTCTCCAGCTCCTGGAATTTACCCAATCTCACGTCCATTGAGTTGGTGATGCCATCCAACCATCTCATCCTCTGTCTTCCCCTTCTCCTCCTGCCTTCAATATTTCCCAACATCGGGGTCTTTTCTAATGAGTCAGCTCTTCACATCAGGTGACCAAAGTATTGGAGTTTCAGCTTCAGCATCAGTCCTTCCAAGGAATATTCAGTGTTGATTTTCTTTAGCATTGACTTGCTCGATCTATAAGTTATTGTAATTAATACTACCTGTATTTTGGGGGGGGTTGTTTGCAACTTGACACTTTGAAGCATGTGTCTGTGAGTTTGCAGCTGAAATTAATTTTGCCAGTGTTTTCTGAATGAATGAAGCTTATGTTGCAGCATGTCAAAAAACAAAAAAACCCCACAAAATAGTATCGGGACTTTCCCGGGGATCCAGTGGTTAAGACTCTGATCTTCCAATGCAGGGGATAAGCGTTCCATCCTTGGTCAGGGAAGTGAGATTCCACATGGTGCTGTAGTCAAAACAAACACAAAACAAAACATAAAGTTGAGTAAATAAAAAGTAAAAAGTAAACTGTGTGTGTTAGTCCCTTAGTCATGCCCGACTCTTTGTGACCCCATGGACTATATTCCACCAGGCTCCTCTGTCTGTGGGATTCTCCAGGCCAGAATACTGGGGTGGGTTGCCATGTCCTTCTCCAGGAGATCTTCCCGACCCAGGGATTGAACCTGGGTCTCCTGCATTGTAGGCAGACATTTTATCAACTGAACTACCAGATTGAAAAAAAAGGTGTTGATATCAGGAACCAACCGCAGAACTAAAACTTTTTCTTGTATGCAAAGAAGATACACTTTTTTTTTTTTTCCCCCGTAACAACTGAATTTGTTGTTTTTAGCCTGCACTTCACCAACTGGCTGGAAGTGTATTTTTGTTGACACAGGCTCTGGCACTAACCTCATTCTTTAGGGTTTTAATTGATGGTTGTGGAGGCGGGAAGTAGACAACACCATTGTCTTGGGCGTTACCTTTTGCCAGGGCGTTACCTTTTGTCAAGGCGTTAGGTGCTTCCCTGGTGTCTCAGTGGTAAAGAATCTGCCTGCAATGCAGGAGACACAGGTTCAATCCCAGGAATGGGAAGATCCCCTGGAGGAGGAAATGGTAACCCACTCCAGTATTCTTGCCTGGAGAATCCCATGGACAGAGGAGCCTGGGGGGCTACAGTCCATGTGGTCACAAAGAGTCAGACACGACTGAACTACTGATCACGTCAGACACGACTGAACTACTGATCACGTCAGACATGACTGAATGACTGAGCATGTGTGTAACCACAATTGGTTGGGAGGCACATCGTCCAGCCAGCCTTGTATGGACCCCAGTCCTCTCCACCCATGTGTCTATTTCAGTAGCTACTATAGTTGTACAACTTCACAGCCTCTCTGACCACATGGTTGGTTGACCCCCAGACTGGGCGTCTAATCTGAGCTGCGTTATTCCATCCAACCATTTGAACTGAGTCATGAGATGACTTTCTGTTATATGGCAAGTTGGAAGCAGGTTAAGCCATTATTTCTTTTGTATTCACTGGAATTCCAGATCAGCCCTGGGTGGTCATTGGAAGGACTGATGTTAAAGCTGAAACTCCAATCCTTTGGCCACCTGATGCGAAGAGCTGACTCATTGGAAAAGGCCCTGATGCTGGGAAAGATTGAAGGCAGGAGGAGAAGGGGATGACGGAGGATGAGATGGTTGGATGGCATCACCAAGTTGATGGACATGGGTTTGAGTAGACTCCGGGAGTTGCTGATGGACAGGGAGGCCTGGCGTGCTGCAGTCCATGAGTTCGGACATGACTGAGCGGCTGAACTAAACTGAACTGAGGGTGAGAGAGATGATATGTCCTTATTTCATACTCCCTCCAGAGGAAGTATTCTGAAGAGACACAAGAAACAGGAAAGGAAACCAAAGAAAACCCTATGCTCTTCTCAGCCTTCTGGTCAACCTTATTCATCTCTGTGTCTCAGAAATTAATATTAAATCTCTGAATCACAACTATGAGAGCTGTATAGGTCGTTATCTATATAAATGGTCATCGGTGGCATTTAAAAAATAGCAGAAATTGACCTTTTAACTAAGATTCTTTGAGAACTCTAAAATACAAAGTTGGAAGTCCTCCAATCCACTGTTCTCAATAGCTACCTGGTTTGGATATTTCTCAAGCATATGAATGGGAGCCAAATGGACGTGTCATCATTGACAAAAATGTGACAGTTTTTCTCACACTGGCAAAATTGCTATCTAAAATATCGTGTACATTCTCTATACTTATCCTACTAAAAATACACACATATGTCATTTAACAATGTATATTCTCCTGCTAAGAGCCAACTCACTGGAAAAGACCCTGATACTGGGAAAGACTGAGGGCGGGAGGAGAAGGGGGCTACAGAGGATGAGATGGTGGGATGGCATCACTGACTCAATGGACATGAGTTTGAGCAAAGTCTGGGAGATGGTGAAGGAAAAGGAAGCCTGGCGTGCTGCAGTCCATGGGGTCGCAGAGAGTTGGACACAACTGGGCAACTGAACACCAACAACAATATTTTCCTGAGTTATCCAAGTGAAGAACATTCAAGGATAGTTCATTTTAACCATACTCTTCATCAATTACTGAGTTAATTCTGATAATAAAAGTCTCACTTAAAAGAATCACACTAAAAAATAAATACTTTAGTCATATCTATGCTAAAGTTCTCCCCCAAAAGGGCAATGATTCATTAACCTTTGTAATATAATCTCACTCTCTGTCATGTTGCAGGTGAATGTATTTACAGAAATGAAGACTTTAAATTTTTAAATTTCTCGGTAGCACAAAATGTCATTGTCATCTGTCTAGGGCAGAGTTTCAATTTAACAACTATCTTGTCAACACTATCAGGTTTCCAAACTTCTAATGAAGTTATACATATTTCATAAAATCTGTTTTTGGCTACACAGTATTTTGAATTTGAAAAAGAATCATGCATGTTATCTGCAAACGAGGAACTTCCCAAGATCACAGGGGGACATTAATCTCACTTTTGAAAAGAACACTTGACAGTCTTCATGTGGAATGTGCTATTTTTTTAAAAAAAAATGGATCTTGTTGTGACCATAAATACATTGTCACAAGGATGCTTTTTTCTTGTGATGGCTAAGGTTTGCCCTAAGCACTCTTGATACGATCATGCATAGGTCCTGCATTCATTTTTTCTCCATTCTGAATCACAAATCAGCACAAATATACTGTCTTCAGACAAACCCCAGGTCCTAGCTCACAGTTCTATAAGTCACGAATCCTGAAGAACCTGTCTTCGGGGCTCAGATCTCACGAGACTGAAATTAAGCTGTTGAGCTACTGTTCTCTTCTTGAACAAAGACTCCTTTTCCAAGCTTAAGTCATTGTGGGGAAAATTCAGCTCCTGGTGATTGTACAAATTATGTGTCCCTCTTCCAGCTGGCTTCCCTCAAGGCGCCGTGCTCAGCTGCCCGGGGCCCACAGCATCCCTCGTCACCTGGTTCTGCCTAATCTTTAGAGACACCCATGGAGAATCTCCCTCCCTTTCGAGCTCTGAGTCTCTCTTGCAGAGAAGGACGCTGTCCTTTCGAGAGTCTAATCTGACTAGGTCAGGCGCGCCTAGGATAATCTCTGTTGGGGTCAACTGTGCCTGGCTGCTGTTATTCAGCGGCTCAGTCGTGTCCGACTCTTTGCGACCCTGTGGACCACAGCACGCCAGCCCTCCCTGTCCATCACCAACTCCTAGAGTTCACCCAAACTCATGTCCATTGAGTCAGTGACACCATCCAACCATCTGATCCTCTGTCATCCCTTTCTCCTCCTGCCTTCAACCTTTCCCAGCATCAGGGTCTTTTCTACTTAGTCAGTTCTTCGCATCGGATGGCCAAAGGGTTGGAGTTTCAGCTTCAGCATCAGTCCTTCATAGGAATATTCAGGACTGATTTCCTTTAGGATGGACTGGTTGGATCTCCTTATAGTCCAAAGGACTCTCAAGAGTCTTCTCCAACACCATAGTTCAAAAGCATCAATTCTTCGGTGCTCAGCTTTCCTTATGGTCCAACTCTCACATCCATACATGACCACTGGAAAAACCATAGCTTTGCCTATACAGACCATATTCTCAGATGTTGCCACAACCAAAGGGAGAGACTTCTACAAAGATACAGGTTGTTGGGTACTGTTTTATAATCCCCCCTATCAACCCAGGTTTCTTTATCATATAAATGAATTAAACATAAACCAAATGAGAGTGAACCCTTGAGTAGTTCAAATATCACGATCTTTGGAGAGATGGAGCAGTTAGAATAAGACCATGCTCTTAAGAAGATAAGAAGGCATGGGACATTGGAAGTCAAGACCCAGCCACGATGGAACACCTTTTTTTCCTTTCCTAAGATACCGAGTGTGGGCTCAGTGCCATATTGTTCTCATCCATCCATCCATCTACACATCTGAGCATTCGCCCTTCTATCCCTCACCCATTCATCTAGCCGTCTATCCATCCATCTATCCATCTATCCATCTCTCCATCCACCATCCATCTATCCATCCATTCATCTATTCATCTATCCATCCATCTGTTCATTCATCTCTCTATTCATCTATCCATCCGTCCACCTATCATCAACCCATCCATCATCCATCCATCCATCTATTCATTCATCTCTCTATCCATCCATCTACACATCTGAGCCCTCACCCTTCTATCCCCCACCCATCCAACTAGCCATCTGTCCATCTATTCATCCATCCATGTCTCCATCCACCATCCATCCATTTATTCAGTCATCTATCCATCATCATCCATCCACCCACCTATTCATCTGTCTATCCCTCATCCATCCATCATCCATCAGTCCATATATTCATCTATCCATCTATCCATCCACTTGTCCATTACCCATCTACTCATCCAAGCATTCACCCTTGTATCACCCATTCATCCATCCATCTAGCCATCTATCCTTCTACCTATTCATCAGTCCATCCATCTATTCATTCATCCATCCATCCACCTATTCATCTATCCATTCATCATCCATCCATACATCCATCTACCCATCCATCCACCTATTCATCCATCCATCTATCCATCCATCCACCTATTCATCTATCCATCCATCATCCATCCATCCACCTATTCACCTATCCATCCATCATCCATTCATACATCCATCTACCCATGCATCCACCTATTCATCCATCCATCCATCCACCTATTCACCTATCTATCCATCATCCATCCATCCATCCATCTATCCATCCATCCACCTATTCATCCATCCATCCATCCATCCACCTATTCACCTATCTATCCATCATCCATCCTTCCATCCATCTATCCATCCATCCACCTATTCATTCATCCATCCATCCACCTATTCATCTATCCATCCATCATCCATCCATCCATCTATTCATCCATCATTCACCCATCATCCATCCATCCATCCATCATCCATCCATCCACCCATCATCCATCCATCATTCCATCCATCCACCTATTCATCTATCCATCCATCATCCATCCACCATCTATTCATTCATCTCTCCATCTATCATCCATCCATCTATTCATCCATCATCCACCTATTATCCATTCATCCATCCATCTATCCATCCATCCACCTATTCATCTATCCCTCCATCATCCATCCATCCATCCTCCTATTCATCCATCCATCCACTTGTCCACCTATCCATCCAGTCAGCCATCTATCCATCCATCCATCCATCTCTCTATTCATCCATCCACTTCTCTCCATCCATTCATGTATTCATTCACTTTTAACAGCAAAATACTTATTTGTGGGCCCACAAGCTGAAGGAAGAATGAGAATATTACCAAAAATTTGAATCAATCTATAAGCTACTTCCCTAAGTACTGATATCTTGAATTTTTATTGAACATTCCCTTTATTTATGAAGTTTACCCTTATAAAGTTATATACTCTTATATAAGCCCCTATCAATGTCACTTGATTGTGCTGAAACTTAAAAAAAAAAAAAAAAGGAATCATGGTTTAGAGTGACTATGGGAGTTTTTCTTAACAGCTATATATTAAGGTTTTAAGACCCAGTGATATATTTTGCATAGCTACAGTTTATCCACTTTCTTACTGTTCAAATATTTCATTATCATTTCACTATAATGTCAGTGTAATGAGGAATTTCACAGGAATTTAAATGTGTTTTATTGCATGCCAGTATACAATGAAACCCAGCTCAGTCTGTAGTGCCATTTTTCACTAAATACTTAAAGCTCCATGTGCTAGGTGGGAGATTGCGTTTTCTGTCTCAGTGTCATGAAGATTGCATCTGTCAGCTAGGATTAAGCCAGTTGCTGTTCAGTTGTGGTGATTCACAGGAGCCTGAACCCAAAGGAGCCCATAAACCAGTGAAATAAAACTACTGTAGCATGTTTCCAAACCCCTATGGTTTTGAAATACTCTGGTAATTTCAGGCAACATTACATTAACAGAGATCAAAGAAGTTCTTAAAAATGGTTACCCGTGAGGGATGAATCTTCCCTGATGGCTCAGACGGTAAAGCGTCTGCCTGCAATGCAGGAGACCCGGGTTCGATCCCTGGGTCGGGAAGCTCCGCTGGAGAAGGAAATGGCAACCCACTCCAGTCTTCTTGCCTGGAGAATCTCACGGACAGAGGAGCCTGGTGGGCTACAGTCCATGGGGTCGCAGAGGGATGACTATCCATTCCACGTTTCCTTAGTGCGGAGGAAATATATGTTCTGTACGGGATGAAATAGTTGCTTCTGATGTTACAGAAATTCCCCAAACACATTCTCCCTCATATTTAACAAAGTTACTGAGAGTTTGCACTTCCACGGTGCCTTTTACGTAAGATACATCGTCCTACCGTTAACAGTTGAACTTCTCTGAAAAGCGTTTTTTGTTACCTTTTCTGGGAAAGAAAAAACATTACATGTATTTAAAGCTTAGGTAAGTGAAAGTCTCTCAGTCATGTCTGACTCCTTCAGATCCCATGGACTGTATAGTCCATGCAATTCTCCAGGTCAGAATACTGGAGTGGGTAGCCTTTCCCTTCTCCGGGGGATCTTCCCAACCCAGGGATCAAATCCAGGTCTTCCCCATTGCAGGCAGATTCTTTACTAGCTGAGCCAGGGAAGCCCATTTAAAGCATAGGACACCCATTTCCTAATATATTATATATGCTCCTGAAGAGGACGCACACAGTCTAATGAACCTGGTTTAGGTCACTGGGGTTGGGGTGCGGCGGCGGGGAGAATACAAAGAGTCTGCAATGAACAAATTCTTTTCCAATAATTTCACTTCTTTTCTCTTGTGCATGGGAATAACTCTGGAGAGTGATGATGGGGAAAGGCCATGGTTTGCAAAAAAAGAATATAATTTTTACAAGCTGCTTAATGACAGAAAAGCAACGTGGACAGGGACTCAGTGGAGCACAAGGGTACGGCCACTCTCCTGTTTGGATATAGCCAGACAGAGGGAACACAAAACACGAGGGGATGACAGAGGATGGGATGGTTGGATGGCATCACCGACTCGATGGAGTTTGAGCTCAATGAGTTTGAGCAAGCTCTAGCACGTGGTGGAGGATAGGGAAGCCTGGCGTGCTGCGGCCCATGGGGTTACAGAGTCAGACCCGACTGAGCAACTGAATGACAAGAACAGTGGCTACTTAGGACGACACATGAAAAGAAACGGACGAAAAGCTCAAAATCCATCAAAGAAGACATATAGCGGTGACGAATGATTTAGAAGCGAATGTCTTAAATGCAACATTTGTTGATAAAATGGTAACAGTGACATAAACTGAGTTAAGGATGTCTAAAGTCATGGAACACAACGTATCTGTTGAACTAAAATATGTGCAGAAATGACACAGGCTTTGCAAAGAAAATGGCTGGATTTTTCCTCCCTGTATCTGTCATACTTAACTGCTTCCTATCTTTTCCTGCTTCGGAAACATGTATAAAATAGTCACTTGGGTCGCAAATCACCTCTAAATTCTGTTTCTGCACCAACATTGCCTAATGGCGTGATTTCAAAGAAAGGACAATTTGGAGAATAGCAAAAAGGGATGGTTGGAAAATATTATCAGGACATTGACACAGTAATAGCCTAAAATTATCATTCTGTTTAACCGTCAAAAACATTCTCCATTATTTGGACCTGTGAACACGCTGTCATTATGGACCTTCCGCAGCCTGTGCTATCCTGAATTATATAGATTTTTATGAGCATAACGTTATTACTGAATTTCTTTCTCCCTCGATTCTCTTCCTTCCAGTGACTTTTCTGCTCGTACTGACTGCTTACAGATAACGCGTTTACAGATCTCAGCAATTCACAGGGAACTTAAAAAGCCATTTTCTTGGGACCGATAGTGACGGTCACTGATTTTCACTTGCCAGTTTCCCCACTATGAATGTTGACTGGGACAGATAAAACACAGGCTTGAGAGATGCTTCACCAACTGCCTGGCTTGAACGGAGCCAGGGCAGACTGACCTCTGCTTTTTCGGAATTCTTCCCACCTTTCTGCCAACTAAGTCAGAAGGAAGTCAACTTTCACCTTAAGTTAGAAAAACATCAACAGACTGCACCAGAAAAAAAAATTGGCATATTCTTGTCCAATAAATAATTCTTCTGCACGACATTCTAATGCGGTAGTAGAATTTAATTCATGGAAATAAAGTCATCCCACACAACTCGAGAGATGATCAGAGACACAAGGAGAGAGGGAGAGCTATGTCTATATAGTCACACCCAGGCAGACCTTGGTTTTTTTTGTACTTTGCAAACATGGCTTTTTTTTTTTTTTTTAAAACAAATTGAGGGTTTTTGGTAACCCTGAGTTTAGCAATCTGGACTTCCCTCTTGGCTCAGGTGGTAAAGAATCTGCCTGCAGTGCAGGAGACTGGGGTTTGATCTTTGTGTCGAGAAGATCCCCTGGAGTAGGAAATGGCAACCCACTTCAGTATTCCTGCCTGGAGCATCCCACGGACAGAGGAGCCTGGTGGGCTACAGTCCACAGGGTTGCAGAGAGTTGGACACGACTGAGTTCAAGTAGCCTTTTTCTTCCCTCCCCAGGGATATGAAGTACTGAAGCACTCCATCACAGAAACAGCTCCATACTCCAACAACCTGCGATCCAGATACACTCCCGGTTCTTTAGACACTTCCCGCATCACCCTCCAGCATCCAGATTCTGCAACTGTCAATCATAGCATCTTCTCTCTGAGACAGCCCACTGCCCCCAGGGTTTGCACTCTCTCTTGCTGAACTGCGTAAAAGTATCCAGTTGTACAACCACAAGTGTGTTCCTCACAGGCTTTCTATGGTTTGCCCAAAGATTTCAGTTTCTCTGTTTTTTTTTTTTTTTTTAACAAGTGAAAGTATTTAGACGTTTTCTTTTAATAGCTCAGATGGTAAAGCGTCTGCCTGCAATGTGGGAGACCCGAGTTCGATCCCTGGGTTGGGAAGATCTCCTGGAGAAGGAAATGACAACCCACTCCAGCATGCTTGCCTGGAGAATCCCACGGACAGAGGAGCCTGGTGGGCTACAGTCAATGGAGTCGCAAAGAGTCAGACATGACTGAGTGACTTCACTTTCACTTTTAACAGCTCACTTCAGGATCTGTATCTTAGAGACCAGGTTATTCAACATGAGTTGAATCAATCCTAACCCTTGTTAGGATCCTAACCCAAAATAGACACCCAGCTCAATGACAAAATATATGTGTATCTCATTAACCCATTCTTTAAATGAAAACCTTTGTGGGCAGAATCCCTGCACATCTCATGAGAATGGATGAAAGGTGATAAGAAAATCTCACCCACGAAATTTCTAAGAGACATACAAATTGGTAGATCACTAAAATTTATATCAACAGTGCTTACGTTAAACAAGTAATTAAATCTGACCGTTACAAAGGGTGACCACAACAGAGAATCCCGCAAAGCATCAATTCCTTTCCATCATCTTTCAGACACTGGCGGTTATAAACTTGCCTTAGAAAGCAAGCTTCACTTTCTTCTTGACACCTGTGTTAATGCAAAGACATCCTTTCACAGGCATACTCCTTGGCTTTTTACGCACACAAGGCAAAGAGAGAGAATTAATGAAGAGAGATGGTGGTGGTGAGCCCAGTGGTATGATACGAACAAACCCCTCATCGCTAGTGCTTTACGGAATACCAGCCTGGTGATGTGTTTCTTGTTGGGAACTCCGACAAGTCCTACCAGTGACTGCATTGCGAGTTCCTGCTACACAGACCTCCCTCAACCTTTATCATCCCATGATGATGTTTCATAATGGAACCCCCCCACCCTTATTATGTATTAATCATGCACAACTGTTTCCAGGACTAAGACTTTTCTTCTGCAGAAGCTGCAGAGAAACACAGCATCATTATACTCAATGTTAGCTTTTTATACTGTTGTCTTTTTTTTTTTTGATGGAAGCGTGGTCACAGAGTATTTCCTGGTGGCTGAGATCTCTTTAATGTAAATGTAACAAAGTCACCGGTGAAGCCTAGGAGGAGAGTGCTTGATGACAGACGGTTGGGAGCCTGGTCCCGTTCTCTGGTGAGGTGCAGAGACCTGTCTCCTTTCGGGGGTCGTGGTAAATCCCTGGGGAAATGGGAACAGGCTTGTGGCAGCAAAACTCAGTGCTGGGGGAAGCCAGCGAGAGGGAGAAGTCTGTCAAATGATGCTCCATCATTCTAAAGATGGTTTCCCAGGTGGTGCTGGTTGGTAAAGAATCTGCCGACCAATGCAGGAGACACAAGAGAGTCAGGTTCGATCCCTGGGTCGGGAAGGTCCCCTGGAAAAGGGAATGGCAACTCACTCTTGCCTGGGAAACCCCATGGACAGAGGAGCCTGGCGGGCTACAGTCCAGGGGGTCGCAGAGTCAGACTTGACTGATCAACTGGGCATTCTGAAGAGAGGATTATTTCATCAACTGTCCTTTTATTTTGGACATTTTTATGGAATGTCAGTAAAGACACTCGGCGTAAAACTCGACATGGAATGGATTTCATTATCCAATTTGCAAATAATTTTTTTTTCATCCCAACACCAATGCCAACTCCTTCGTTGATGGAGCCCTGAAGCATTAACAATAATGCTTGTTTTGCAGAACTGTGCTTCTGGAGAAGACCAACACCATGTGGTTCGGATGGAGCGGAAGGTGGTTATCAAAGGGCACGGGGAATTATTTGGACGTGAGAAGCAATGCTGAGATCTGGAAACTGGCTGAAAAATATGCTGGAGCCATGCCCCGTAGCTGAAGGTGGTACCTTCAAGGTGAGTCTTTTTTAAAAAATTATTTTAATTTTTAAAGATTTTACTTATTTACTTTTGGCTGTGCTGGTCTTTGCTGCTGCAAGCAGGCTTTCCCTAGTTGCAGGGAAAAGGGGCTACTTACTCTCTTGTTGTGGTTCGAGGGCTTCTCTTTGCTGTCACTTCTCTTGTTGTGGAACATGATCTCTAGGGCGTGTGGGCTTAGCTGCTCTGTGGCACGTGGGATCTTCCCAGATCAGGGACCCATCCCCGTGTCTTTTGCTCTGGCAGGTGGTTTCTTTATCCCTGAGCGACCCTGGAGCCCCCAAGGTAAATCTTTCACATTTGTTTATAGTTTTTTTTTTTTTTGCCTAAGTGTGATATAAAAACATCCTTCTGAAAGCTGTGCTAAACACACCTTCCAACAGGCAAACGTCTTAACCCACTTGGGCTCATCTTTTGAAAGATACTGAGGCTCTGGGATTAAAAGGAGTCAACCTGCATTCTATGCAACTTGGGGCAATTCCCAAGTTTCTATTGCACTTCCCAACTTACTAGACTGATTCCCTCCCATTTCGATCACTGTGAATCATTCTCAAGAGAGTTTATCGTTTCAAGGTTCAAAGGTCACTCGGATTATTGTCTTTGTAACCTGATGGATGTCTGCGTTTGTTTCTTCTTGCTGTGTGATACTCTCGACACGTCGAAGCCTACAGATACACGATCGGTAGATGTTGATCATAAACACAGTCCCCGCCTCCATTTCGCTTCCGTTGTTCTCCGGAAAACAATCACCATTCTGAATTTTATGTACCTCCCTCTCATCTTTAAGAGATAAAACAAGAGAGGCTGCTTTCTTCCTTTGAAAACAAAGTGTGGAGATCGCTAAGAAATAAGAGTGCCTTCTGTATAGGTGGAGAAGGAAATGGCAACCCACTCCAGTATTCTTGCGTGGAGAATCCCATGGATGGAGGAGCCTGGTAGGCTACAGTCCACGGGGTCGCAAAGAGTCGGACACGACTGAGCGACTTCACCTTCTGTATAGGTATCTGGTGGACTTTCAAAAACAGACTGTAGCCCTGTGTTTGAAAACTGGCTTTAGTTTTACTAGAGATCCAGTGGTTGGTACCTCACCTTCCAAGGCAGGGAGTGAGGGTTTGGTCCCACATGCCTGGTGGTCGAAAACCCAAAGCATAGAACAGAAGCAATATTGCCATAAATTCAATAAAGACTTAAAATGGTCCACATCAAAAAAAAAAAAAATTTTGGCTTTAGGCTACTATCCACAATGTATAGCTGGTTTTGTTTAATTTATCTTTAAGTACAGACAAAGAGGGCTTTCCTGATAGTTCAGCTGGTAAAGACTCCACCTGCAGTGTGGGAGACCTGGGTTCGAGTCTCTGGGTTGGGAAGATCCCCTGGAGAAGGGAAAGGCTATCCACTCCAGTATTCTGGCCTGGAGAATCCCATGGGCTGTACAGAGGCAGACATGACTGGGCAACTTTCACACACACGTATACACTATTAATACACTTCATACTCATTCAGTAAATGGCAGTGAGAGCAGAAATAGCGTTAAAAATAGACAGGTGTTAGTTTCTTAAAGAGAAAGTCACTCAGGAGTGTCTGACTCTTTGTGATCCCATGGACTGGAGCCCACCAGGCTCCTCTGTCCATGGGATTCTCCAGGCAAGAATACTGGAGTGGGTCACCATGCCCTCCTCCAGGGGATCTTCCCAACCCAAGGACTGAATTCAGGTCTCCTGCATTGCAGGCAGATTCTTTTCCGTCCAATCTAAGGTTAGTTCAAATGTGGATTTTGTACACATGTCAATAAACTTCTCTACTCTGTTTCACCAAAAAAAAAAAAAGAAAAAAAAGAAAAAGGGAATATTTGTTTCTCTTTGGTTAGAAGCAATTCATTGCATTTAGTCTGTTAAGGGTCTGACTAAATTTAGTTGAAGTTTTAATGAAAGTTTATTAGAGACCACATTATCTGTTGTTTAAGGGCAGTTTAATTCTAAGGCTGCCTGTCCAGAGAGCCTCCTTTTAAGTAAGATGACCAATTCTCAGTTTATGATTACATGATTTCAAAGTCTAAGTGAAGTTAAAAATTTTATATACATATATATCTCTGGCAGTAACACAGTCAAAATCAATTTGGGGATGGAGGTCACTAAAAAAATAATGAGGCAGAAAATTGACAAAAAAAAAAAAAGGCTGAAGGAGTTTTAAAATATTAATGGCAATGGTCTTCCATGAGATGGAGCTGCTTAACTATCAGCAGGAAAAAAAAAATTTTAAAAAGGCAAAGGGGAATCTGATTAGCTGTTTTTTAATTAAATATTTACTTTGCTCTGCAGTCTCATCTTATTTTTCCAGAGTTGTGGAGCGCATTTATCAGAGAAATGATTAGCTGTGAAGATGGCTTCTGGGAACACAGAGAATGAAGGTCTCGACTCAAAACGGAGGGGGCTGGTGATGACTTATTTCAGTGCAGAGATCTCCCGCCCCTGAATTCTCCCTTTTCAGTAATACAGTCGACACTGGGAGGGTCCCCCGTGAGTGTTGGCACTGGGTTCAAGTCTGAATACGCCAAGATGGATGAGAGGTGCTTGCCATGCTGAAAACCCTCAAGCCTGGAAGGAAAGTCCTACGGGTACACTGATGTTTTCAGAGTGTCATATACACTATGACAGCGCAAACAGAGAAAGGTTTATTAGTGATACAAATGACAAGCTTTCTTAATAGACTGCCACGAAAAATGTTTCCTGGACGTTTTCTTTTTTAATTAAAAAAAAGTTATTTTGGCCATGCCTAGTGGCACAAGAAGCTTCTCAGGCGGATCTGTGGGTAAAGAACTCGCCTGCAATTCAGGACATGCAGAAGACCCGGTTTCGGTCCCTGCGGGGTCTTAGTTCCCTGACCAGGGACTGAACCTGTGCCCACTGCGGTAGACACGTGGAGACGTAGCACGTTAGGTGAGTGAAAGTGACGGTCACTCATCATGTCTGGCTCTTTGCGACCCCGTGGACTGTAGCCCGCCAGGCTCCTCTGTCTGTGGAATTTTCCAGGCAAGAATACTGGAGTGGGTTGCCATTCCCTTCTCCAGGGGATCTTCCCAGCCCAGGGATTGAACCCAGCTCTCCCCTATTTTAGGCACATTCTTTACCATCTGAGCCATCAAGGAAGCCCAAGAATACTGGAGTGGGTCAGTCCAGTAGCTCAGTCGGGTCCGACTCTTTGCAACTCCATGGACTGCAGCACACCAGGCTTCCCTGTCCATCACCATCTCCTGGAGCTTGCTCAAATTCCTGTCCATTGAGTCAGTGATGCCATCCAAACATCTCATCCTCTGTCGTCCCCTTCTCCTCCTGCCTTCAATCTTTCCCAGCATCAGGGTCTTCTCCAATGAGTCAGCTCTTTGCATCAGGTGGCCAAAGTATTGGACTTTCAGCTTCAGCATCAGTCCTTCCAATGAACACTCAGGATTGATTTCCTTTAGGATGGACTGGTTGGATCCAAGGGACTCCCAAGCATCTTCTCCAACACCACAGTTCAAAAGCATCAATTCTTTCGTGCTCAGCTTTCTTTGTGGTCCAACTCTCACATCTATAGCTTTGACTAGCCGGACATTTGTTGGCAAAGTGATATCTCTGCTTTTTAATGTGCTGTCTAGGGTGTTCATAGCTTCCCTTCCAAGGAGCAAGCGTCTTTTAATTTCATGCCTGCAGTCACCATCTGCAGTGACTGGAGTGGAGACTGCTAGACAGTTCCTAAGGATAATTTAGATACATCATTTGAGAAGTGACGGTTTGACAGGGAGATTCAAAGAAGCAAGAATAAATTAGAGTGTTTTGTTCAGAATATATTTACATCTCTATTTCAGAATGTATAGCTACTATGCAGTCATGAGTTTTCATGAAAAGGCATCTTTTTGTCTTTTTAAGAATCTCAAGAGAAAGCAATGTGGACAAATTCTGAGACCTACACCACTCTAAATAGGCATCAATTTAATAGATCTGCATGTATGTTTAGAATATTCTATATTTCAAGAAAAAGCTTTTGCATTGTTCAGCCTGAATTGGAGTTTTCCACATGCTTGCAATTCAACATATAATTCATGAGGTTCTACTTCATTTGTTTCTTCTTGATAGTCAGTGAGATAATTCTAGTGTTTCATTTTGTTAAACAGCTTTATGGAGACCCAAAATGAAAGTGTTAGTCACTCCCCCGTGTCAGGCTGTTTGCCACCCGATGGACTGTAGCCCACCAGGCTCCTCTATCCATGGGATTCTCCAGGCAGAAATACTGGAATGGGTTGTCATTTCCATCTCTAGGGGAACTTCCCAACCCAGGACTCAAACCCGGTCTCCTGTATTAGAGGCAGATTTTTTACCATCTGAATCACTAGGGAACGCTTTCTCATGCACAGTACCATATGACCTATATGTACAGGGTTATGTAGAGAAGATTTCGAGAGCATATAACTGAAACTTTATGCCCAGTGAACAGCATCTCTCAGTAATGACTAGCTTATATATTAATATGTGATGCTGGAGAAGACTCTTGAGAGCCCTTTTGACTGCAAAGAGATGAAACCAGTCCATCCTAAAGATCAGTCCTGAATATTCACTGGAAGGATTGATGCTGAAGCTGAAGCTCCAATCCTTTGGCCACCTGATGTGAAGAGTTGACTCACTGGAAAAGACCCTGATGTTGGGAAAGATTGAAGGTGGGAGGAGAAGGGGACGACAGAGGATGAGATGGCTGGATGGCATCACCCACTCAATGGACATGAGTTTGAGCAAGCCCCAGGAGTTGGTGATGGACAGGGAAGCCTGGCGTGCTGCAGTCCATGGGGTCGCAAAGAGTCACACATGACTGAGCGACTGAACTCACCAACAGATGTTAATCAGGGAATCTTTGCAGTTTTAAAAAAGCTGTATGGATTGGGGAACCATCTAGCAGCATGATTAATATGTGCAATAAACTACTTTTTATTAAAATTCATGAGTGAAGAAGGACCACACAGTTTGCTGATGTGTTACCAACTACAAGAAGGAATTTCTGCCGAGTCAGCTTCGTGTGTAAGCAGGTAGTGTGATATTTGAAGAAAAGAGGGGCTGAGAGTCTTTCCATCTCTCAGAACACAAACGAAAGCAGAAATGGATTGTGCTGGGCTTCCCCGGTGGTCCGGAGGTTGAGTCCCCCTGCGAATGCAGGGGACGTGGGTTCGATCCCTCGCCTGAGAAGATTCCGCATGCCACGGGACTGTTGAGCCTGTGTACCGCAAGTACTGAAGACCCAGTACCCTAGAGCCGGTGCTTCCAGCAAGAGAAGTCACTGCAACGAGAAGCCCTCACACAGCAACTAGAGAGTAGCCCCTACACGGTACGACTAGAGAAAGCCCGCATGCAGGAGCAAAGGCCCAGCGCAGCAACAAACGAACAAAAACCCAAATAGGTAAAACTTCCCCTGGAGTAGGAAATGGCAATCCACTCCAGTATTCCTCCCGGGAGAATCCCATGGATGGAGGAGCCTGGCTGGCTACAGTCACGGGGTCGCAAAGAGTCGGACACGATTGAGCAACGAACACACACACACTTTTAAGTAGTAGAGGGTACTATCAGATATTTATTGAGACGTTGTTTTACTTTGGGATCAAGTCAGGCTGTTCGAGATCTCTATTTGTAATCCCTGTCTCTATCTCCAACACTGTATCTGGTCTTCAAAAAGATGTGAAATCTAATTACACATAGATGGAGAAATTAACTGATATTTTGTTGTTGGTGGAGATGAAGGAATCACATAGATCTTTATGAAGACATATAGATGCTACAATCCACTTGTATCAATTAGATGCATGGACTTCTAGCTTACAAGAAGCTTGCTTTATAAATGGCTATTTAATCAGCTGCTGACGTAACATTTATCAGACATATATTGAGGTAATTCACTTGTCTGAATTTGACAAGTACCCAACAGCCTCTTATGTTCATGAAAAGGCACCTTTTTGTCTTTTCAAGAATCTCAACAGAAAGCAATGTGGACAAATTTTGAGACCTACACCACTCTAAATAGGCATCAATTTAATAGATCTGGATTATACAGTCTGACTAATGGGGCTGGTGGAACCTCAGACATTCTTGATGAAAAACAAAATCAATGAATAGGATGAGATCATTCTCTCTGTGCTTAGAAATCACTGAGTATTCCATCTTCTTGCACCCAAGGCTTCTGAATTCCACAATACAATAAATGCTAGAGGAAGAATTAAAAAGATAGCCCAGGTAAGAAGACAAAGGTCACGCGTCCACTGATGTAATCATTACAAAGGTAATTATATTTACTCTCTGCAGCCACTCAAGCTGCGCCCTGGATGTTTAAATGTTGACTAAGTATGGACCTGATCCTTCATTGTGGTTGGAAGACAAATATGTACAAAGATGCTCAAGGCAGAGTAAGAAAGAATTACATGTGCAGTGATCCAGCTATGCTCGGGGGACATCTGAAATCTCGTGTAGCCTAGGAGGGTTAGAAGATGCTCAGAAAGCTAACGGGTGAGCTGCGTTCATGAGATTTTTCTCGATGAAGAGGATGAACAAGGTTTGCCTTTCTACGGAGTGGGCTCAGCCTCGGCAAAGCCACAGACTCCAAGGATTGCCCATTAAACCACAGCTGTATGAACCTGTGTTGGGACTGGCAAGAGGTGATAGCCTGAAGTTCAGGGACAAGAAGGACACTGTTAGAACAGATGAGCAGAGGTTTAGATAATGAACGGTCTGGCTCCATGTGAAGGTGTTCAGCTTCTACCTGGAGACAGCAAAGAGCAGCTGCTAAGTCGCTTCAGTCGTGTCTGACTCTATGCAACCCCATAGACGGCAGCCCACCAGGCTCCCCTGTCCCTGGGATTCTCCAGGCAAGATCACTGGAGTGGGTTTCCATTTCCTTCTCCAATGCATGAAAGTGAAAAGTGAAAGTGAAGTCGCTCAGTTGTGTCTGACTCTTAGCGACCCCATGGACTGCAGCCCGCCAGTCTCCTCCGTCCATGGGGTTTTCCAGGCAAGAGTACTGGAGTGGGGTGCCATTGCCTTCTCTGAGCAAGGAGATACTGATGCATTTTAAGAAGAAAAGAGACAGGGTCAGATATATAAATCAGATGCCTTTGAGGTGACTCACATTTTATGGGTCTGCTTGAAACAGTCTTTCGCGACCCTGGGCGAGGGGGGCAGAAATGCCATTTTTGCTGAGACACAGTCTGAGATCAAAAGGAGCGTGACATTCTGAAGTGGATGATTTTTTTCATCTTCTATAACAAATTTTATTTTTTTTAAATTCGGTATCAAACACCTCTTTTGTCCTCATTTCACTCCTGAGCTTCTGTTTCATCCTTTCTCTGATTAACTGAAATGAAAAGGATCATAATAACACCCGAAGGTGAACAGTGTTCTTTCAGTCCAGGTCCAAACTGTCTGGCCTTTAAGTGCCTGTGTGCCAAGCTGCCTCCGTCGTGTCTGACTCGGTGCGACCCCATGGACTGCAGCCGACCAGGCTCCTCTGTCCACAGATTCTCCAGGCAAGGATACTGGAGTGGGTTGCATTTCCTTCTCCAGGGGAGCTTCCAGATCCAGGGATTGAACCCACATCTCCTGCAGCGGCAGATTCTTTACCACGGAGTTAACAGGGAAGCCCTATAGCAGGGCACTGACTGCTATTTAAAACAAGCAAAATTGTCCTGTACAAAGAGATAGTCTTCACTTCCTTATCTTACAGGAAATCCTTCAGCTATGTAACATGCCAGCATACAGTATGTATTTAAATAGCCTCGGCATTTCTTTTTCAGCTGCGGAAAGACAGCAACTATACAGTCGGGACGATTCTGGGCAAGGGAGGAGAGGATGAGGATAAATGACACCACACGTGCAAGGTTGTGAAGCATCCCCGTTGCTGATACAGAAAGCAAACGCTGTCCGTTCAGAACGCGCTGAGAGCAACTGTGTCTTTCCTTCCTTCTTTTGGGACAGAAGAGTTAGCTGAGGAAATTTGCTCTCAATCTCCAGTTCCTTTCTGTTACCGTGGGAGACGTCTCCTTCCCCTTATCACACGTCATTCCTTATTTATTTGTTGCTCAGTTGCTCAGTCGTGTCTGACTCTTTGTGACTCCATGGACTGCAGCACGTCAGGCCACCCTGTCCATTACCAACTCCTGGAGCTTACTCAAACTCATGTCCATTGAGTTGGTGATGCCATCCAACCATCTCATCCTCTGCCGTCCCCTTCTCCTCTCGCCTTCAATCTTTCCCAGCATCAGGGTCTTTTGAAGTGAGTCAGCTCTTTGCATCAGGTGGCCAAAGGATTGGAGTTTCAGCTTCAGCATCAGTCCTTCAAATGAATATTCAGGATTGATCTCCTTTAGGATGGAATGGTTGGATCTCCTTGCAGTCCAAGGGACTCTCAAGAATCTTCTCCTACACCATAGTTCAAAAGCATCGTTCTTCAGCGCTCAGCTTTCTTTGTAGACTCTTACATCCATACATGACTACTGAAAAAACCATACCTTTGATTAGATGGACCTTTGTTGGCAAAGTAATGTTTCAGCTTTTGAATATGCTGTCTAGGTTAGTCAGAGTTTTCTTCCATGGAAAAAGGGTCTTTCAATTTCATGGCTGAAATCACCATCCACAGTGATTTTGGAGCCCAAGAAAATAAAGTCTGTCACTGTTTCCATTGTTTCCCCATCTATTTGCCATGGAGTGCCTTATTTAATTTATTCCATATGGATTCTCTCCCCACCATGTGGATTATTCCTTACTATGGTGAAATCCACAGAAAATGTGAATGCTGAAGAGAGATTTGGGGCCCTCATATACTGGTTCAGCGTGCGATCATGGTTAGATGCCATCACTGACTCAATGGACATGAGTTTGAGCAAACTCTGGGAGATGGTGAAGGACAGGGAAGCCTGGCGTGCTGCGGTCCATGCGGTCGCAGAGTCAGACACGACTGAGCAACTGAACAACATCAACAACAATCATGGGAGGAGATCAGAGATACTGCTCCACACTCCGCAATGCACAAGACAACCCCCAGAACAGGGTTGTCTGGTCCAAAATGCTAACAGTGGGCTGAGAAGAGGAACCTGTGCTTGAGATCATTGCGTTATCAAGTGGATAAGTTTTGTGAGAAACATTTAAAGGAGAGTTTGAGAAGAGATAAGAGAAAAAGAGTGATCGCTTAAGAAGCTTAAAGGAAAGGGGGCAGGCTGGATTTGATCCCTGGTTCAGGGAAGTAGGTCCCTCAGCACTAAGAGTTAACATTCCACAACTAAATAATCCCACACAAAGATGGAATATCCCGCATGCCGCAGCTAAAGATTCCACACACCGCAGTGCAGATCGAAACTTCCAAGTGCTACAGGTGAGACCCAGCATGGCCAAACAAATAACACAAAGGCAAAACAAAACAAAATAAAACAAAACAAAAACACAAAAAACCAGACTAAAAAGAGAGAAGGACAAGATGAGCGATTGAGCGGTTTGATCGCTGGTATTCCATCTTATGACATCGTGTTCTGATGACGAGAATCTGGCCACAGAAAAGATGCATATTCTGCCTTCTCCTCTTGATGAGACCAGACAAGTTTCCTCTTGGGGAATAGACTTTATCACGCAGATGAAAGGAGCAGACAGAGGACAAATCACCTCTTTCTTTGTGGGAAGAGGCGGATCTCGCAGGATGGACGCACCTCTGGGTCATCGCTCCTTCTTCTGCTAAAGGGGGTGCAGCAGAATGATGGCAGGCAGTCTGTCACCTCCAGTGGGACTGTGCAGTCCCATATGGAGAAAGTCGCTGAGGTGTCTTTTAATGATGCCCAGATGGTGGCTTACTTCTTTCTCGAAAGCACATGTCTCCCAGAAACCCAGCACCAGTTTGTTTTAAATGTTTCCAATACAAGCAAAGGCTCTTTCACAGTACTTAGTATCATATTCTACTTTGTTTTCATGCAACATGGTGTTGTATAATCTCAGTCATCTTTGGGGGAAATTTAACACTGTGAGTGTGTGCTCAGTCGTGTCTGACCCTCTGTGACCCCGTGGACCGTAGCCCTGCCAGGCTCTTCTGTCCATGGGATTCTCCAGGCAAGGATACTGGAGTGGGTTGCCATGCCCTCCTCCAGGGGATCTTCCCCACCCAGAGATGGAACCCACATCTCCCAAGGCTCCTGCATTGGCAGGTGGATTCTTAACCGCTGTGCCACCTGGGAAGCCCACCACTGGGTATACAACGTGTGTACAAGAGTATACAGTGTGCACACATTGTAAACACAATTTGTATGCAATGTACACAATGCTTTTGACGTGTCCCTGGTGATAGTGGAGACAGCCACGTATGTATATTTGTGAGAAAATTCGCCATATCCTTGAGGTGTAAAATTCACTGTTGAAACATGTGGGCATTTTCATGGAAGTTCTAGAAAGTTGGGGGTGTTTTAGAATCAGTTATGACTTTAATGAGGCGAAATAATCCCTGTTGAGCAAGAAAAAGAAAGCTATTTGCGATTTAGAGCTGACACTCTGTTTGGAAGAGTCCCGTCCCATTTTACTTTGCTTCTTTCTGGGATCAGGAACCCTTTTCCTTTGTGGAAACAGCTGAGCTTTTTCTGTTGCTTGGTTGGTGTCAAGCTTCTCTGGCGCTTATCATCAGGGTGTCTTTTTGTGTGAGAATGCTTTAACACAGAAATACAGATTCACATTGGTAAGGGACCCATGGGGCTTCATTCCTTCCGTTATCCACAGTGGATAACTCCTCGCTACGTCGGAGGATGAAACAGTGTCTGCAGGAACACACGAGGGACGCCATGCTTTCAAAACTGCTGTTTTGGAGAAAGACAGCAAGCCTCTTCCCAGATCAGTTTCTACAGAGATCTTCGAGGAAATCCAACATCAAAATAAATATTCATATGTAAGTAGAAATATTCATACTTGACAAAAGTATGTATTAGGGATTTCCTGGTGGCTCAGTTGGGGAAGAACCCACCGGCAATGCAGGAGACCCGGGTTCAATCCCTGGGTCAGGGAGATCCCCTGGAAGAGGAAACGGCAACCTACTCCAGTATCCTTGCCTGGAGAATCCCATGGACAGAGGAGCTTTGTGAGCTACAGTCAGTGGGGTACAAAGAGTCGGACATGAATGAGCAATTAGACCATCACCACCAGGCATTAATTCAAAGTTAGATGAACTCATTTTAAAAATTAGAAAAATATAGATAACTCAGAGAAAGTAAAAATGATCTCACCACCTAGACAAGATAATTGTTACTGTTATTTAATACTTTTCTATTTATTTATTTATTTATTTTGGCTTTTTCTCTTTTTTCGCCATGTGGCTGTGGGTTCTTAGTTCTGTGACTAGGGATTGAACACTGGCCCTCAGCAGTGAGACTGTCATCCTAACCCTGGACTGCCAGGGAATTCTTATTTTTCTCTCCATGGATAGATAGACAGACAGACAGAGATAGACAGATAGACACAGACGGATGATAAATAGATGGGTGCGCTGGTGGCTCAGATGGTAAAGAATCTGCCTGCAATGCAGGAGACCTGGGTTTGATCCTTGGCTCAGGAATATTCCTTGGAGAAGGGAATGGCAACCCACTCCAGTATCCTTGCCTGGAGAATCCCATGGACAGAGGAGCCTGGCGGGCTATATAATCCATGAGGTCGTAAAGAGTCAGACAGGAATGAGAGACTAACACCCACAGATAGTTACATTGATAAATAACAGATACATTGACAGATGTGTATAGGAATGGAAAAATGAACATTAAGTTACAATATGCAACATTCAAAATCATTTAACAAAAGTATATAGGTATATAAACAATATCGTGGTGATAAAGTGTCACACGTTACACACTCTATGTGAAACTGGGTTTTTCCATGCTTGCATTTGTAGATTTTAAAGTAGATGATTTTTTTATCTGTTAAACTTTAACAGAGAAAGATTTTCAGAGAAAATTTATTTATTGATGGGCAAAGAGAAAACAGTTTTGACTTAAAAACAGTCTCAGGCAGTACAAATGCATTCAAGCTTCCATTTTGGCCAAATCACTATTTTTCAGAGTTGTTTGCTTTCTACAGTGTTTTCTCGAAAAACGCTGTTGCTTTGAGTTTCAGATTTACGAGCAAAAAGGTGTAATTTTAGAAACTGAAGCACTATATCCAATCCCACTATGAAACAAGTGACGAGGGTACCCAGACCACCACGTGATAGATACATAAAACGGAGACACTCATCTGAGAGCCCTTGTCATCATGAATATTAAGATTTATTAGTTTCCTCAGTGTGTATGCCCAGCAGTGGGATTGCTGGGTCACAAGGCAGTTCTATTTCCAGTTTTTTAAGGAATCTCCACACTGTTGTCCATAGTGGCTGTACTAGTTTGCATTCCCACCAACAGTGTAAAAGGGTTCCCTTTTCTCCACACCCTCTCCAGCATTTATTGCTTGTAGACTTTTGGATCGCAGCCATTCTGACTGGTGTGAAATGGTACCTCATTGTGGTTTTGATTTGCATTTCTCTGATAATGAGTGATGTTGAGCATTTTTTCATGTGTTTGTTAGCCATTTGTATGTCTTCTTTGGAGAAATGTCTATTTAGTTCTTTGGCCCATTTTTTGATTGGGTCGTTTATTTTTCTGGAGTTGAGCTGCATAATATTGCTTGTATACTTTTGAGATTAGTTGTTTGTCAGTTGCTTCATTTGCTATTGTTTTCTCCCATTCAGAAGGCGGTCTTTTCACCTTACTTATAGTTTCCTTTGTTGTGCAGAAGCTTTTAATTTTAATTAGACCCCATTTGTTTATTTTTGCTTTTATTTCCAGTATTCTGGGAGGTGGATCATAGAGGATCCTGCTGTGATTTGTGTCAGAGAGTGTTTTGCCTATGTTCTCCTCTAGGAGTTTTATAGTTTCTGGTCTTACATTTAAATCTTTAATCCATTTTGAGTTTATTTTGAGTGTGGTGTTAAAAAGTGATCTAGTTTCATTCTTTTACAAGTGGTTGACTAGTTTTCCCAGCACCACTTGTTAAAGAGATTGTCTTCACTCCATTGAATATTCTTGCCTCCTTTGTCGAAGATAAGGTGTCCATAGGTGTGTGGATTTATCTCTGGGCTTTCTATTTTCTTCCATTGATCTATATTTCTGTCTTTGTGCCAGTACCATACTGTCTTGATGACTGTGGCTTTGTAGTAGAGCCTGAAGTCAGGCAGGTTGGTTCCTCTGGTTCCATTCTTCTTTCTCAAGAATTTTTTGGCTATTCGAGGTTTTTTGTATTTCCATACAAATCATGGAAACAACCTAGATGTCCATCAGCAGATGAATGGATAAGAAAGCTGTGGTATATATACACAATGGAGTATTACTCAGCCATTAAAAAGAATATATTTGAATCAGTTCTAATGAGATGGATGAAACTGGAGCCTATTATACAGAGTGAAGTAAGTCAGAAAGAAAAACACCAATAGAGTATACTAACACATATATATGGGATTTAGAAAGATGGTAATGATGACCCTGTATGCGAGACAGCAAAAGAGACACAGATGTATAGAACGGACCTTTGGACTCTGAGGGAGAGGGAGAGAGTGGGATGATTTGGGGAGAATGGCATTGAAACATGTATAATATCGTGTAAGAAACGAAGCACCAGTCTATGTTCGATACAAGATACAGGATGCTTGGGGCTGGTGCACAGGGATGACCCAGAGAGATGATATGGGGTGGGAGGTGGGAGGGGGCTTCAGGATTGGGAGCTCGTATACACCCATTGTGGTTTCATGTCAATGTATGGCAAAACCAATACAGTATTGTAAAGTAAAATAAAGTAAAAATTAAAAAAAGATTTATTAGGAAAGAATATAAAAGACTAGGGACTTCCCTGGTGGTCAAGAGGCTGAGTCTGCAACTCCCAATGCAGAGGGCCAGGGTTGGATTCCAGGTCAGGGAATTAGATTCAGTATATCACAACTAACAGTTCACAGGCTGCAACTAAAAAAAAGATCCCCCATGCTCCAAAGAAGATGAAAGATCTCTTGTGCTGCAGCTAAGACCCGGTGTGGCCAAAAGAATAAATAAATATTTTAAAACCTTTTTAAAAAGACTGCATAGTGATGATACTACCATAGACGATAAGACCATAGATATTTTAAAGATGCAAATTGTCACTGAGAATGGGAGATGGATTCAGATGCAAGTGAAGTTCCATCATTTCTACCCAATAACGATGCTTCGCGTATCCAAAACAACTCTGAACTAGAAGCAGAATGATGAGGTATCTATAAACAGAAGCGTTTTAATAGTATGCAGAAGGGAATGCACGTTCAGGCATATGTTAAGGCATAAAGGAATCATGTCAATTTTTTAAAGAGTCGGACATGACTGAGCGACTGAACTGAGCTGAGATTTTTTGTTAAAAAAAGAAAAGAGTTACTAGGAAACACATGCTAAGGCATTAATAGACATTTCATAGAAAGAAAGAAAAAACTGGCCAAATAATTCATGAAAAACGTACTGGTTTCTATAGGAATGAGGAATTAAAGACAAAAGCTATAGTAAGGCAGGTGTTTCCACCAACAGACTGGAAAGAATTAAACAGTCCCACGGAATCAGGTGTTGCGATGACTTGAAACAGTGGGGTCGCGGAACACCTTGGGGACACACCGATTAGACTGTAAAGTGTGTTGTGTTTTCCTGAGATGTAGCCCTTCCACTTCTGAGTATAACATCTAGTATGCGCTATCTCTTGAAAAATCCACCAGAAGGGACTTCCCTTGTGGTGGTCCAGTGGCTAAGACTCCATGATCCAGTGCAGAAGTCCCAGGTTCCAACCACAGTCCAGGAATGAGGTCCCACATGCAGACACTGAACATCCTATGTGCTGCAGCTAAGACCCAGTGCAGTCAAAGAAACTAACAAGTTAAATAGTAAAAGGGCTTCCCAGGTGGCTCAGTGGTAAAGAATCTACCCACCAAGGCAGGAGATCTGGGTTTGCTCCCCGGGTCGGGAAGATCCCCTGGAGGAGGGCATGGCCATCCACTCCAGGATTCTTGCCTGGAGAATCCCATGGACAAAGGAGCCTGGCGGGCTACAGTCTAACAGGTTGCAAAAGAGTTGGATATGACTGAGTGAGCACACACATGTTTTTTTTTTTTTTTTAAATTAACTGAGAGATTTGGAAACGAACCCTCAACCCAGCACTCATTTGAAAATTAAAATTTTTTTTTTAGGAAAAATAAAATAATGAAGATGTTCAAACACAGGAGGACAGAAATAAGCCTTGCTCTGCTTCTACTTTGGAATGTCATATGATGGTGAAGTTCATGTAATTGCCAGAACCTGCACTTTACTGTTCTTCCTGCACTAGCTAGAGTCTAGTATTTTCATGCTTAGTTGAAAAACAGCCTTGACTTCTGCTGAATATTATGTTACACTTGTTGGCTTCCTAGCAACTCAATGCTTCAGATGCTGACAGTTAATGAATACGATTCAGCTGAAGCAATAATATATTTTAGACACTTTACCTGCTCAATATGGCTTATTCCATAATTGATGAAAATTTTCAAAAGCAGTAGAAGGAATTTTAAATATACCCTGCTGTTGGCATATTCAATAATTCATGCCTTCACTAGAAAAAAATAAGTAAATAAAAATTATTTTTTAACCCTCTCTGGAACGCCACGTACCCTCAGAAGATTCCTTTCAGGGATGCTGGGGAATAATCCGTGAGGGTTTCAGGATCACTGATTCACACTCTGATGGTAACGGAATGTTGACGCATGTCGTCACAGCAGTGCCAGATCTTTGGGGAGGTCATGTTTGCTTACTGAGGAAACGGGCAGAATTCAAGCATAACGGGAGCCCTGTGAACAGCAACCAGGGACTGCTCAAAACCCTCAGAGGGTAGAGACTGCCTGCAATGCAGGAAGCCGGCTTCCATCTCTGGGTGGGGAAGATCCCCTGGAGGAGGCAGTGGCAACCCACTCCAAGATTCTTGCCTGGAGAATCCCACGGACGGGGGAGCCTGGAGGGCTGCAGTCCACGGGGTCGCAAAAGAGTCAGACAGGACCGGGAGACTAACACACAGAGATGAATCAAAGAGAATTAAATAAAAAGACTGAGAAGGTCATAAAGTTGAATTTAGATGACACACTAAAAATTTTTTTTTCATATTTTTTTAGAAAGGAATATTGTTAAGGGTTTCTCACAGTGACGATATCCTGAAACAATTCATAGAACTCTAGTACACATAGTAACTATGGTGACTTAATTCACTAATTAGCAGTCAAGCCTTCCCCCTGTATTAGTTAGAATTCTCCACAGAAACACACCCATAATATGTGTGGAAGCAGACAGATTGTCAGACAGACAGACATACATAAAAGATAGACAGAAAGAAAGATATAGATAAAAGATATACAGACAGACATGGAAAAAAGATAGGATAGATAGACATAGAAAAAAGATGGACATTTCAGTTCAGTCACTCAGTCGTGTCCGACCCTTTGCGACCCTATGGACTGCAGCACGCCAGGCCTCCTTGTCCTTCACCAACGCCTGGAGTTTACTAAAACTCACGTCCATAGAGTCAGTGATGCCATCCAACCATCTCACTCTCTGTCGTCCCTTCTCCTCCCGCCTTCTATCTTTCCCAACATCAGGATCTTTCCTAGTGAGTCAGCTCTTTGCATCAGGTGGCGAAAGGATTGCATTCAGCTTCATCATCAGTCCTTCCAGTGAATATTCAGGACTGATCTCCTTTAGGATGGACTGGTTGGATCTCTTTGCAGTCCAAGGGACTCTCAAAAGTCTTCTCCAACACCACAGTTCAAAAGCATCCATTCTTTGGAGCTCACCTTTCTGACACAACGTGGGCCACTGGAGAGAGGAATGGGAAATCAGTGTTTTTGCCTGGAGAACCCCATGGACACTATGAAAAGATAGAACATAGGTAAAAGATAGATAGACAGACATAAATAAAAGACAGATATGTGTCAGTCGTTCAGTCCTGTCCAACTCTTTGTGACCCCGTGGATTGTAGCCCACCAGGCTCCTCCATCCGTGGAATTTTCCAGACAAGAATACTGGAGTGTGTTGCCATTTCCTTCTCCAGGGGATCTTCACGTTCCAGGGATTGAACCCAGGTCTCCTGCATAGTGGGTAGACATTTACCATCTGAGCCACCTAGGAAGCCCTCAAAAGGCCGTTAATCTTGCAAATATCTAGAACAGACAGCCTCGGGCAGAGGCTGTGTTTCTTTTTTGCTTCCTGCCATCCACAGGTGGACAGAATTCTGAACAAAGATGCTTTAGTTTAACAGTCTGGCGGAAGAGAATGGTTCCCTGAGGCGGGCCATTATGTGTGATTATAAAAACAAACGCTCATGAAAAGCAAGTCAAAGAAACAGTTCCAACCAGGGGTCAGAATTGGCTTCTCCCTGCAACAAGTAATAATGACCTATAACAAATGTAAACAAAATACAGTCGGAAGTCCTCACTAGAGCAAAGTTAAACAAACATAAGAGAAAATATGCAAAAAGCAAGGACAGGAAACCAGTCCATCCTAACGGAAATCGGTCCTGAGTATTCATTGGAAGGACTGATGTTGCAGCTGAAACTCCAATCCTTTGGCCACCTGATGCCAAGAACTGACTCATTTGAAAAGACCCTGATGCTGGGGAAGATCGAAGGCAAGAGGAGAAGGGGACGACAGGATGAGATGGTCGGATGGCATTCCCGACACGATGGACATGAGTATGAGCAAGCTCCGGGAGTTGGTGAAGGACAGTGAGGCCTGGCGTGCTGAGGTCCATGGGGTCGCAGAGTCAGACACGACTGAGCTACTGAAGAACAATCTGCCATCAGCTCATTAGCATAAACTCAATAGCATAACCCCAGGTTGCTTTTGAATTACAAAGAAACTCTTATCTCTCAGGAAATTCCAAGGGTTTTAGGAGCTCCCTGCCAGTGTTAACTCTGTTTTTGGATATAAAGATATATGAAGTCGTCATTAAAACGCTGCAAAAAAAATCAGAAAATAAACCAAGGGAACAGGATGAGGAAGTCAGACCGTTTTATATGAAAAAGGACTAGAACACAAGGTTGTTCTTCAGTAGCTCAGTTGTGTCTGACTCTTTGTGACCCCACGGACTGTAGCCTACCAGGGTCCTCCGTCCATGGGATTCTCCAGGCAAGAGTACTGGAGCGGGTTGTCATTTCCTTCTGCAGGAGATCTTTCTGACCGGGGATGAAAGCCTCGACTCCTGCGCTGGCAGGAAGATTCTCTACCGCTGAGCCACCTGGGACTGCAATATTCAGTAGGACGCTCGCCACCCACAGACGCCAATTCAAACGGAAAGCGAGGACAAAGCAAAGTTTAAATTCTTTTTCTCAGTGACACCACCCCCATCTAAACGCTCACAGCCAGCTGCAGTAGTCTGCTGCGTCCGGCTGCAACAATCATAAATTCGCCGTCATCCCAGAAGGTGGCGCTGCTGGCAAAGAATCCATCTGCAGAAGCAGGAGCTGCAAGAGACGGGTTCCAACCCTGAGTAGGGGCGATCCCTGGAGAAGGAAAGGCAACCCACTCCAGTATTCTTGGGCTTCCCTTGTGACTCAGCTGTTAAAGAATTCACCTGCAATGCGGGAGATCCGGGTTCGATCCCTGGGTTGGGACGATCCCCTGGAGCAGGAAAGGCAACCTACTCCAGCATTCTTGCCTGGAGAATCCCCAAGGACAGAGGAGCCTGGCGGGCTACAGTCCACGGGGTCACAGAGAGTCAGACAGGACTGAACACACACAGGAAGCTGTACTGGGCAGGGTGATCTATACAATAATATTCAGCTCAGTCGCTGAGTCGTGTCTGACTCTTTGAGACTCCCGCCCCACCATGGACTGCAGCATGCCAGGCTTCCCTGTCCATCACCACCTCCCGGAGCTTGCTCAAACAAAAATCATATTATAGAACATTTTTTATGAGCTCACTGTCAAGTCAGATTTTAAAGCAATACACAGGAAGTCCTAAATATTTGGAGAGAGTTGGTAGACTGAGGACATTACATTTCAGAACTGCTCCTCACCCAGCGTATCTGTAACGGAGCAGAACTCGATGGTCCTTGCCCCACCAGCCGTCTGCCTGCCTTTTGGTGTGTGGGAAAACTTTAGCTGAAGAATAAATTTAATCAGGGAAGCTTGAACATGCAGAAACAAAGGAAAACAGTCAAAGGCGACCAAATAATCATAGTGTCCTCACACAGCCTATGCTTTTTCCAGTGGTCATGTATGCATGTGAGAGCTGGACTATAAAGAAAGCTGAGCGCTGAAGAACTGATGCTTTTGAACTGTGGTGTTGGAGAAGACTCTTGAGAGTCCCTTGGACTGCAAGGAGATCCAACCAGTCCATCCTAAAGGAGATCAGTCCTGGGTGTTCATTGGAAGGACTGATGCTGAAGCTGAAACTGCAATCCTTTGGTCACCTGATGCGAAGAGCTGACTCATTTGAAAAGACCCTGATGCTGGGAAAGGTTGAAGGCAGGAGGAGAAGGGGATGGCAGAGGGTGAGATGGTTGGATGGACATGGGTTTGGGTAAACTCCGCGAGTTGGTGATGGACAGGGAGGCCTGGTGTGCTGCAGTCCATGGGGTTGCAAAGAGTCTGATGCGACTGAGTGACTGAACTGAACTGAACTCACTCAGGAAAGTCAAGGACGTCTAGTTCCTTCTCAGGGGCTACAGAATATTCTGAGCCTTGTCCTTCGAGCAGTGTTACAGATACTGGAAGCCGTTCTCAGTGGAGAAGTTAACTACGTGACCATCACACTGCAGTCATGAAATAAGTTGCCCCCATTCCAAGAACAAGCCTCAAGAAATGGAAACAAACAGACCCTGGACCTGGACAGCAACTATAGCTAAAAAGCCTGAGATGATGCTGGTCAGATCACCGATGACCAATTTCAAGCTGACTGTCAGAGCTGACTGTGCTGTTTCTGCACGGAGCCCCCAGCCTCTGTCCATAAAGGCTCTCGCCCACTGAGTTTCGGGGGTTGGCGGGGGAGTTAGCTTTTGGACACCCTACCTCCCAGTCCTAAAGGCGAAGTGTTAGTCGCTCGGTCGTGTCTGACACTTTGCAACCCCGTGGTCTGTCCATGGAATTCTCTAAGGCAGGAACTGGAGTGGGTTGCCATTCCCTTCTTCAAGGGATCCTCCCGACCCAGGGATCGAACCAGGGTCTCCTGCATTGCAGGCAGATTGTTTACCATCTGAATTACCAGGGAAACGCTGTCCCTTTGCCAGCATCCACAATAAAGCAAGCTTTCCTTTCCGACATCCTGTCCTCTTTACTGGCTTCTGAGCGGCAAACAGCCAGACCCCTCTTTTGGTAACATAACCGAAAAGGGCAGAAAGCACATTCATGCCATCGTGTAAGGAATTTGCAACATATGTAACCACAAAAAGCTTATAAACATCAGCTCAGATCCAAGAAGGAAAAAGATACAGGAATGGGAAAAATATCAAAGGCTTCACAAGGACCCTCACATAAAGAGGTCACAGTATCTAAATAACCAATAAAAATGGTGGCCAACGTCACTGTGCCCGGGAAAAGACGTATTATACCACCCAAGATGCA
>SJXO01007558.1:55256-76275 GCA_006408615.1 Connochaetes taurinus
GGGGGGGGGGTCTCTCTGGTTGAACTTCATGAGCTTAGTTGCTCTACAGCCTGTAGGATCTTGGTTCCCTGACCAAGCATCAAATTCACGTCCCCGGCATTGAAAGGCAGATTCTTTTACTACTGGACCACTAGCGGCATCTCTTGATACAAAATCCCGGACTCCCTGGGTAGTCCACTGGTTAGGAGGCTGCACTTCCAACTGTATGTCTGTGTGTGTTAATCACTCAGTCGTGTCCGACTCTTTGCAACCCCACGAACTGTAGCCCATCAGGCTCCTCTGTCCATGGGGTTCTCCAGGCAAGAATACCGGAGTGGATTGCCATTCCCTTCTCCAGGGGATCTTCCTGACCCGGGGATGGAACCCAGGTCTCCTGCACTGCAGGCAGATTCTCTACCATCTGAGCCACAGGGAAGATCTCTACTGTAGGGGGCAAAACTTCAATCCCTGGTCAGGGAACTAAGATTCTGCAAGCCAAGCACCATGGCTAAAAACAAACAAACAACAACCACAGAAAACGATCACCTTGGACATATTTCTAGATATCAGTATGGATCAGTTTCCTCATTCTTACAGCATAGCTAAAGAAAATAATCTCTAAGGCATAGTTCTCCCGCTTGAAACTGTGATGCTTTCAATTAAATATATATGGCCATAATTGTGTTCAAAAAAAGAAAAAAAGAAGATTCCAATGTTTTCTGGATATTTACCTATAAGCTCATTTATGTTTTCAAACAACTGCCACACATCAATGACATTATGTCCAAGCATAAAGTGTTACAATTGAGCCTCACCCCACCACTCCGCCCCACCCCACCACTGCGCTCCGCCCCAGCCCACCACTGCAGCAATGGCTGTACTGTGCTGAGTGGAATGGTTAATCCAGCTCTGAGAGATGGAGTAAAAATATTACGCAGCTGGATCAGGAGAAAACGAGATGGCTGATGTTGTCTGCTGGAAAACGTCCACTGGCTGTCCTGCTAAGCCGCTGTCCCAACCAGAGACGCACTGGTTTTGCAATTTAAACGGACCCCTGGCTCTCACAAAGTCAGTGAAAAGCAACTGCAAGTGACCTTGTTCGTGGGGCTTCAGAAGCTAATTAAAAAGAAGCCTCAAGATGCTTCCTAAACACACCAAGCGTTTCGGACATGTTCCTGGGAGAGTTATTGGTCCACTCTCTCACTGGGTTAGGGAAAACGCATTGGCAGTTTTTCCACGGAGGGCTTGCTAATTAAAACTCCAGATTCCACCAGGGAAGGACGGCCCATGCTTTCTGGCTTAATGTCTGGCGAATCGGTTTGCACTTGACTGTTAAGTACGAAGCTATTCAATAAAGAGGAAATTCTCTCAGAAGTTTGGGATGAATCAGAGAGAATGGCTCCATTAACTGAGACTTTAAAAATATATATATATATTTATTTCTTTGGCTGCAGCTGGTGTTAGTTGCAGCATATAGGATCTTTTGGTTGCAGCGTGTGGGATCTAGTTCCCGGACCAGGGATTGAACCCTGGCACCCCTGCTTTGGGAGCCCAGAGGCTTAGCCACTGGGCTATCGGGGAAGTCCCCATGAACTGAGACTTAATCATCTCAGCCCTTGAATACATGTGAGACGAGAGGGCCAAGCAGAAACCGAAGGGGACCCGGAGACGCGGAGCAGGACAGGCCTGCTGCAACCTCTTTGGAAGTTTTGACAAGAGGGTGCGGACATCCGGTTGGGGGTTTCTCAGGACCCAGGATCCTTTTAGATTGGCTGGAGACCCCAGTGGTTACTCCTTTTCTTACATCTATATATCTGTGCTAAAATAACATTGCCACGGACAAGAACAACGCTCTGATAACATGCTGCCACATAGATGAGCCTTGAAAACGTGGAGCCAGATGCAGAAAAGGCCACGAGGAGGATGACCCCACTTAGAGATGACCTCCAGAACAGGAGAGTTCCTAGAGGGGGAATGCTGACTTGTGGGCCCCCTGGGGCATCGGGCAGGAAGACTGGGCATCCCTTTTGGGGTAACGAAGAATTTCTGGGACTAGACAGAGAAGATGCTGGTGCAGTATGCTGAATGTGCTAAATTCTACTGCCTGGTACTATTTCAGATCGTTACCATGGTGACGTGAATATTATGTGTATGATGTCACTATTAAAACATATATTTATCGATATATATATATATACATGTATATGCTTTTGAACTGTGGTGGTGGAGAAGACTCTTGAGAGTCCCTTGGACTGCAAGGAGATCCAACCAGTCCATTGTGAAGGAGATCAGCCCTGGGATTTCTTTGGAGGGAATGATGCTAAAGCTGAAACTCCAGTACTTCGGCCACCTGATGTGAAGAGTTAACTCATTGGAAGACTCTGATGCTGGCAGGGATTGGGGGCAGGAGGAGAAGGGGACGACCCAGGATGAGATGGCTGAATGGTATCACTGACTCGATGGACGTGAGTCTGGGTGAACTCCGGGAGTTGGTGATGGACAGGGAGGCCTGGTGTGCTGCGATTCATGGGGTCGCAAAGAGTCGGACACGACTGAGTGACTGAACTGAACTGATACATATATATTAATATATTTGTAGATAGATATGATGGATGGATGGGTGGGTGGGTAGATATATAGACAGATGTGAATAAATGATAAGTAGACAGTTGATAGAGATATAAATAGACAAATGATAGATATAGATGGATCAATGGATGGATAGACATGCTGTTGTTCTTAAGTTGGTAAGTCGCGTCTGATTCTTTTGTGATCCCATGGATCGTAGCTCAACAGGCTCCTCTGTCCATGGGATTCTCCAGGCAAGAACACTGAAGTGGGTTGCAGTTCCCTTCTCCAGGGGATCTTCCTGACCGAGGGATCGAACCTGAGTCTCCCGGATTGGCAGGCAGATTCTTTCTGCCTATCTATCCAGATAGACAGACAGACAGACAGGCAGACAGATAGAAATGATACATAGATCAGTGGATGGATGGATGAATAGATAGGTAGACAGATGGGTCAATGGATAGACAGATACAAAGATAGATAAATAGATATGATAGAACAATGGGTAGATCAATAGATAGACATGATAGATCTATGGATGGATAGACAGATTGATACAGATGATAGACAGACAGCTAGCTAGCTCACTCCATATGCAAAAGAAAGAAGAGGTCTTCACACGGATGGCAGGAGTGACCACTGGATGATACTTAATTTTAAAAAAATACAGAAGGTGTTCCCAAGGGGATCCCCACACAATAAGAGGGTCATGGTTTTCTTGTGTGTCAATATTCTCCTGGTGCAAAGTGACATTTGTCCTGAAGGCAAGACTTGCCTGTCAAGGGTCGGTTCAACTTTTCACCTATCACTGAAATGATGCCCTTCAGAATAATATGTTTAAGACCAAGCACCTGGCTTTTCCTTTGATATCTATACCTTCCAGAGGGCTCCAAATCAATACATCTCACATTTGCTCCAGGATGGTTTTATTTCTGACTAAATTCATGGGGTTTGCAAGACTGCCCAAGCAGGACTTCAGTACCTAACTGCTACTTGATGAGTGGGTGGGTCTGGCTCTAAATTGCCTACATTTTATGAATATTAGTTTTCCCCTAATCACTAAATAGGGAGCTTCGCTGGTGGCTCAGACGGTAAAGAATCTGGCTGCAATGCAGGAGACTCGGGTTTGAAACCTGGGTCAGGAAGATCCCCTGGAGAACGGAATTGCAACCCACTCCAGTATTCTTGCCTGGAGAATCCCATGGACAGAGGATGCTTGGTGGGGTACAGTCCCTAAGGTCACAAAGAGTCAGACATGATTGAAGCGACTTAGCACACAATCACTAAACAAGGGATAAAACAGCAGTATCTCAGCTTGGCAATATTCCAGGCAATGCTGGATTGATGATTGGCAACCCAGAAAACTTGTTTTTCCAAAGTACACGAAACAGGGGATTTCATTTACTCCCTCTGTTGTTAAAGTTCACATACAAGACTATCATTTTCTGATTTCCGAGTACTTTAATCTTACACCAGCATTGTTTTTATCAGACTTCTTTATAAATTTTTTTTTTAGTTTTTTTTTTTTTTTTTTTTTTGTGGACTGTTTTTAAACTCTTTATTGCACTTGTCCCAATATTCCTTCTGTTTAATGTTTCGGTTTTTTGGCTGTGAAGCATATGGAGTCTTAGCTGCTCCAACAGGGATTGAACTCACACCTCCTGCATTGGACTGCATTGGACTGCAAGGAAGTCCAACCAGTCCATCCTAAAGGAAATCAGTCCTGGGTTTTCATTGGAAGGACTGATGCTGAAGCTGAAACTCCAATCCTTTGGCCACCTGATGTGAAGAGCTGACTCACTGGAAAAGACCCCAATGCTGGGAAAGATTGAGGGCAGGAGGAGAAGGGGATGACAGAGGATGAGGTGGTTGGATGGCATCACTGACTCAATGGACATGAGTTTGGGTGGACTCCGGGAGTTGGTGATAGACAGGGAGGCCTGGCGTGCTGCAGTCCATGGGGTCACAAAGAGTCAGACATGACTGAGCAACTGAACTGAACTGAACTGGATAACCAATTAAAAAGTATATAGCTCCCTTGCTAAGACTAGTCAGGGGCTCTTCTGTCCCCCTGCTGATGTCTATGTCAGAAGCTATCCTAGTCCCTTTCTATACTTTAATAAAACTCTGCTACACAAAAGCTCTTAAGGGATCAAGGATGGTCTCTGGTCCCAGAGCTAAATCTTCTTCAGAGACCACGAATCTGACACTGTTCACCATCAGCGATGATTACTCTAATCATACATAATGGCCTGCTTCAAAGGACCCTGCCCCTCTGCTGGACTGTGAACTACAGGGCCTTTGTTCAGCTGAGTTCAGTTCAGTTGCTCAGACGTGTCCGACTCTTTGTGACCCCATGGACCGCAGCACGCCAGGCCTCCCTGTCCATCACCAACTCCCGGAGCTTGCTCAAACTCACGTCCATCGAGTTGGTGATGCCATCCAACCAGCTCATCCTCTGCCGTTCCCTTCTCCTCCCGCCTTCAATCTTTCCCAGCATCAGGATCTTTTCTGATGAATCAGTTCTTCACATCAGGTGGCCAAAGGATTGGAGTTTCAGCTTCAGCATCAGCCCTTCCAGAGAATTAGGAGTCCTTCTCCTTGTTCAGCTCACAAGGAGGTAATCTGACCCTGCCCACCTGTGTGAATAAGAGATGAACACAGGCCTTTCAAAGGCTGGCCATTCCCAGGGAGATGTTTTGCAAGACTGAAGACCCTCTCACTTTCCTTCCCCACTGCCTCTCCCTCTCTATTCTGTGTTTTGACTTTAGTTCCTCGTTGCTTCTCTCTCTCTGACTCTACAAAAGAAACTGGCATCCTGACCGACGGACAAGGTGGGTTTTTTGACCGACAAGGTGGGTTTTTTTGAAGCACTAGCTTGCCATCTTCTCAGTCAGCCAGGTTCCCTGAATAAAGTCCTTTCCTTGTCCTAACCCCTCGGTTCTTGGATTTATTGGCCTAACATTTGCTGAGCAGAGCTTGCTTGGACTCATAACACAGCTTTGATTGCACCGACAAGATGACGGCCCGTGGAAATACACGGAATGGGAAGCTGTTTTGCTGTGTGGGGCTAGATTGCTCTCACTTCCCTCCATCTTTTCAGGCAATACCCTCATCCTCACATATCTCTGCCATCTGCTTCTCACCTGTTCACCTTTCACAGGAAGACGCTCGGACGATTTTAAGGAGATTCTGCTTCCAGGGCCATTTTCTAGCAATTCACTCCAGATGGATCTCTTCTGTGATGCAATCGCTTTGACCCTCGCCATGAGGGCTCAGAGCAACTCTTTGTAAAGGACGTTCTGTTTTTTGTTGTTGTTGTGTTTGTTTTTGTTTTTTGAAAGAGTCTTTGGAGCCACTCATGACTCAGAGGTTGCTTTAAGCCCACTTCTGCAAATGTAATAGGCTTCCTGAAATGGCGTGAGAGAATGTAGGATATTCATCGACGGAGGGCAAGTCCCCGCCGTGTGTGCAAGACTCTCCCGTTCCTGATTCCAGCCAGGGAAGTCTTCAGCAAAGGTTGGCTGTGGAAGCTGGAGTAGGCTCAGCTGCGTTATTATCCATTTCTCTGGGAGGGAACACTGTCATCATCAATGATTGTAGAGTATTTGGATTTTCCAAATAGAAAAACTTACTGGAAAAAACACAGAATGGAAACATTTGGTGTTTGAAGGTAGCAGAGCAGATACAGCAGACATGAAACAAAAATGATGAAAACTATAATCTCGTTACCTTCTAGCTTCTCTTTTCCTAAATTCTTTCCTGGGGGTGGGGGTGGGGAAATGTCTCCCTTCCTGTTGTCCCCAGGCTGGGGGAAAAGAAAACGGGAGACACACAGTCCCAGTCAAACGTTCACCTTTATCTACCAGGCAGGATTGTGTTTAAAAATGCGGGAATGATACCAGGATTGAACTTCGTTTTGAACTGTTATTAGCAAACGATGTATAAGTTCGCTTATCGTTTTAGCGGTATAGAAAGATTTGTTACTTCCAATAGAATTTATACTTGCAACCTGGGATTTGCTCTAAGTACGGCTTGAAAGAAAGGTTTTCCTAGGAAAGGACTTTAAAAGAAACAAAGTATAATTTTTTTTCCTGAAATTACATAGTTAAATGTCTTCCGTGAAAATTCAAGGTGTATGAGAACAATTCAAAATATTGCTTGCATTCATATGTAAAATGTGATTTAGTTTCTGGATTCAGAGAGAGCAATTGTATATACCGTGTGAGTGTTAGTCACTCAGTCGTGTCCAACTCTTTGTGACCCCAGAGACTGTGGCCCACCAGGCTCCTCTGTCCATGGGATTCTCCAGGCAAGAGTACTGCAGTGGGTGGGTTGCCATTCCCTTCTCCTGGGGACCTTCTCAAACCCAGGGATGGAACTCACATCTCATGTCTCCTGCAGAGACAGGTGGGTTCTTTACCAGTAGTGCCTCCTGGGAAGCCCATGCATGTATATTTGCGGCTTCCCAGGTGACTCAGTGGTAAAAGAATCCCCCTTCAGCCCTTGGGTTGGGAAGATTTCCTGGAGGAGGGCATAGCAACCTACTCCAGTATTCTTGCCTGGAGAATTCCCATGGGCAGAGGAGCCTGGTGGGCTACAGTCCTTGGGGTCATAAAGAGTCAGATATGACTGGGTGATTGAGCACACACACGTGTGTATATTTACACATGTAGGTATACATACATTGTATATATATATGTATATTATATATGTGTGTATATATATACACATAGATGGCAGCCCACTCCAGTACTCTTGCCTGGAAAATCCCATGGATGGAGGAGCCTGGTGGGCTGCAGTCCATGGGGTCGCGAAGAGTCGGACACGACTGAGCAAATTCACTTTCACTTTTCACTTTCCTGCATTGGAGAAGGAAATGGCAACCCATTCCAGTGTTCTTGCCTGGAGAATCCCAGGGACGGGGAAGCCTGGTGGGCTGCCATCTATGGGGTCACACAGAGTCGGACACGACTGAAGCGACTCAGCAGCAGTGTATACATACTATATATAGACACTGTGTATTCATATATACAATGTATATATATACATACACTGTGTATATAGTATGTATAATCAGTATATATACTATATATACATACACACATGCACAGATACACAGATGTATATATATATACACATACATAAATCTGTATATGTACAAAACCTGTTTTTTTTCTTTTTTCACTTACATTTAAATGATGGTATCTGAAAGTTGCAAGGTAAAAGGGACATTTCTTTGTACAAAACCCTCTTGGATCCTGTCAAAATGCTTAGCATGTTTGGGCCCTGCCTACTAAAATATCAGAACAGACCCCACAGTCCTTGGGTCAACCACAACTGACCCTCAAGGTTTCCAAACACGTTAAATGATTATATGTGATATTTCTTTTTTTTTTTTTTTTTTAAGAAATGTTGATCCTTAATGTGTTAGATAAATGAGGGTTCTCCAGAGAAAGAGAGCCAATATGAGCATCTGTCTATCTATCCATCCAGTCTGTTTATCTATCCATCCATCCATTTGGTCTATCTATTTCTATCTTTCCATCTATCCATCCATCCATCCATCCATCCAGTCAGTCTATCCATCCATCCGTCCATCCATCCAGTCTATCCATCCATCCAGTCTATCTATCCATCTGTCCATCCATCCAGTCTATCCATCCATCCATCCAGTCTATCCATCCATCTAGTCTTTCCATCCATCCATCCATCCAGTCTATCTATCCGGCCATCTGTCCATCCAGTCTATCCATCCATCTAGTCTATCCATCTAGCCATCCATCCAGTCTATCTATCCATCTGTCCATCCATCCATCCATCCAGTCTATCCATCCATCCATCCAGTCTATCCATCCATCCATGCATCCATCTGGTCTATCCATCCATCCATCCATCTGGTCTATCTATCCACTCATCCGTCCATCCAGTTTATCTATCTATACATCCGTCCATCCAATTTATATATCCATCCATCCATCCATCCATCCATCCAGACTATCCATCCATCCATGCATCCAGTCTATCCATCCATCCAGTCTATCCACCCACCCATCCTTCTGGTCTATATATCTATTCCAATTTATTCATCCAGTCTGTCTGTCTATCCATCCAGTCTATCTATTCATCCATCCATCCATCCAGTCTATCCACCCATCTAGTCTATCCATCCATCCATCCGTCCATCCAGTCTATCTATCCATCCATCCATCCCTCCAGTCTATCTATCCATCCATCCATCCATCCAGACTATCCATCCATCTAGTCTATCCATCCATCCAGTGTATCTACCTATCCCATCCATCCATCTGTCCAGTCTATCTATCTATCTTGTATCTATGTAACCATCCATCCATCCATTCTCTCTGTGTCTATCTAGCTGTCTCTGTCTCTATAAATTATACAGAATTGACATTGTATGTACATCTATCTATCCATGTCTCTATAAATTTTACAGAATTGGCCCATGATTTTGGGGACTGACAGTTCTCAAGATCTGTGGTTGGCAACCTGAGAGATCTGGTGGTCCATTATAACTCCGAGTTCAAGTACAAAGGTAGGACAGGACTGATGACCAGTTTAAAGAGTCAGGCAGAGAGACAGTGAACCCACAGTTTCTCCTTTTGTTTGTTGAGGTCCTCCATGGACTGGGTCACAGCCAGCCGTAGTAAGTGCAGCAATCATCTGCTTTACTCAAACGTGAATCTCATTCAGAAGCACTCTCACCAACACACCCAGAAATGATGTTTACACCAACACCTGAGCCCCCTGTGGGCCAGTCAAGTTGACACCTGAGATTAGCTGTCATACTCCCAAATGGAAACAGATGTCACTTGTCTATTCCCACCACACTCCACGGCTGGCTAAGATCTCCAAAGATGGTTGTAGGCGTCTGGACTTACCTCAGAGAAAAAGGTTGTATTTATCCCATCATATCAAGATGATGGGTTAGTGACTCAGGAAGTGACTGTTGCTTAGCAATCACGAAGTGGAAAGAGAAAAGACGGTATCCATGAAGGCACAAGTTCCTCAAGTCCTTTATTGGCACAACACATAAGCAATTATTCTACATTGTTTTACCTAGAAACATAAATTTTACTATCTAGTAATAAAACAATTTGGTCTTTTCTATGAGGATGGCATCAATAAACACTGATCCATTTCCAACAAAAAAATTTACTTTTTTTGAGCTATGAATGTGCTGAGATCCCCAAGTTCAAGGTTAATAATAAAAAAAAAGCAAAAAAACTTCCTGTTTGACAGTTACTTCCAAGAGTTGGTTTTCATCTGAATAGTCACCATTTTTAAGCAGGATTATACACAGTCACAAAAGATTTTTGTCTATGCCACAAGAATGAGTAACTTTAAAATATGGCATTTTTTTTCACTCCAATTCTGCAAATCTAGTAGAAATACTTACAAATACTAGATAAAAATGTTTGTTTATGGGATTTCCCTGGTGGTCCCAGGGCTAAGATTCTAAACTCACACTGCAGGGTTCCAGGGTTTGATCCCTAGTCAGAGAACTAGATTCTGCCTGTGACAGCTAACACCCAGCACAGGCAAATAAAAATAGATAGATGCAAATATGTCTGTAAAAAAGGAACATTGCTTCCATATGGGCAACCAGTACTTAGTGTCCTACGGTCTTAATCTGCTGCTGCTGCTGCTAAGTCGCTTCAGTCGTGTCCGACTCTGTGCGACCCCATGGACTGCAGCCTACCAGGCTCCTCCATCCATGGGATTTTCCAGGCTAGACTACTGGAGTGGGGTGCCATTGCCTTCTCCGTACGTAGATTGTAGAGGATATAAATTGAAGAATCATCATCAACATACAAAAAACGAAGTTAAAATGAAAAAAGGGTGAAAAATGCATGACACCATTTTTCTATCTTTCCTACTCTTTCTATATATGAACAGGGCCTTTGTGGTGACTGGTTGTAGTTAATCTTTTCACACCTCAATATATAAATAAAAACGTGTTTTTCCAAGAACATAATTTACATCTGCGGTTCCTGTCATGAATGGCAACAAAGTTTCATTGCAATGAACACTTCTAAAATGGCCACATGGGCACATTTGGCTGAAATCATAAAATAGTTCATTTGCTTTAATTTTTGAAAAATAAAATAGACAGTATAATTACTGGATACAGGAATTCTCTGAATGGAATTTCTTTTAAGCCAATTAAAGACAAAAGAATCTCATTATAATACCAATATCCATTACTTATCCATTAATTTAATGTCACTATGAGTTCCAAAGACTTTCTTGAGTAGCTTTTATGGATCATAATGACGTGACAGAATAAAACGCCCGTGTGGAATCATCCTGTAACTTGTATCTGGGAGGGATACCTAAGGAATTTCATATCTGACTTTGCACACAGAAACTCCAGTCATTCTATCGCCCGGTATTTTGAATTCAGTTTAGTTCAGTTCAGTCGCTCAGTCGTGTCTGACTCTTTGCGACCCCATGAATCACAGCACGCCAGGCCTCCCTGTCCATCACCAGCTCCCACAGTTCACTCAAACTCGTGTCCATCGAGTCGTATTTTGAATTATTATCTTTCTAAAAGGGATTTAATCTGCTCCTCTAGAAACACAGTCTGATTATACATGTTTATATATACATGTTTCAGTTCAGCTCAGTTCAGTTCAGTCTCTCAGTCGTCTCTGACTCTTTGCGACCATGAATCACAGCACGCCAGGCCTCCCTGTCCATCACCAACTCCCGGAGTTCACTCAAACTCATGTCCATCGAGTCGGTGATGCCATCCAGCCATCTCATCCTCGGTTGTCCCCTTCTCCTCCTGCCCCCAATCCCTCCCGGCATCAGGGTCTTTTCCAATAAGTCAACTCTTCGCATGAGGTGGCCAAAGTACTAGAGTTTCAGCTTTAGTATCATTTCTTCCAAAGAAATCCCAGGGCTGATCTCCTTTAGAATGGACTGGTTGGATCTCCTTGCAGTCCAAGGGACTCTCAAGAGTCTTCTCCGACACCACAGTTCAGAAGCATCAATTCTTTGGTGCTCAGCTTTCTTCACAGTCCAACTCTCACATCCATACATGACCACAGGAAAAACCATAGCCTAGACTAGACAGACCTTACGTACATATGTACACACAATGTTGCATATATATACAGTCTACACATATGGATACAAAATGTGTGTGCATAAATACACTATCCATGCATATATACAAATACACATACGCAGGATATTATATACTATTTAGGAAGATATTGTATACAGAGATTATATTTATACCATATATATATATAGAAAGATTATACAGACTTTATATAAACAGATTATATATATCAAAAGTGAAAGTGCTAGTCACTCAGTTGTGTCTGACTCTATGGGACCCCATGGACTGTAGCCCTCCAGGCTCCTCTGTCCATGGAGTTTACAAGGCAAGAATACTGGAATGGGTTGCCATTTTCTTTTTCCAGGGCATCTTCCCAACCCAGGGATCAAACCTGGTTCTTGCACATTGCAGGCAGATTTTTTATCATCTGAGACACCAGGGAATCCTCAATAAGGGAATATGTTATGTAGAAAGATTATATTCATAAATATAGAAAGTTTATATAGATTTTCTATATAAACAGATGACATATATTGGGTTGTCCAAAATGTTCATTTGCGTTTTCCCAAAACATCTTACAGAAAAACCTGAACAAGCCTTTTGGCCCATCCTCTGTGTGTATATACAGTATATATCCTCACTACGTGCTATGTGCTGTGCTTAGCCTCTCAGTCGTGCCTGACCCTTTGTGACTCCATGGACTGTACCACTCCAGGCTCCTCTGTCCATGGGATTCTCCAGGCAAGAATACATGGCAACACTACATGGCAACCAGTCTTGCCATGCCCTCCTCCAGGGGATCTTCCCAACCCAGGGACCAAACCCAGCTCTCCCACATTGCACGCAGATTCTGTACCATCCGAGCCACCAGGGTTAGCACGCTGATTATACGTTTTATATGTTCAGTGTATTCACACACATATAAAACATATATACACATGGTATAATATACATATAATATATATACACTGCATATGTGTTCATATATATGAACACATATGCATATATTCAGTATATATTATATATAATACATCATGCATTCAATATGTGTCTAAATATGCACACACGTGTATCTACACTGCATATATATGTATGCACACATATTACACACATATGCCCTGAGCGTGTGTGCATATATCATATACATACAATATGGTATCTTTGTGATTTCTCAAAATATTAACAGATACGTTAAGATGGTCCATCCCTGCTGTGTACGAAGGTTTGCACACATTTCACATTTTTTGCACTCCATCTCTGATTGTGACCTCCTTTTAAGAGCGATGCATTTTCCTGTGGCCGGTCACTAACATTTTTCCCTTTCCTGTGGTTCACATTGGTTGCCTTCCCATCTTCTGTGACTCCCACCCGAGTGACTGCTACCTGTTTTAAATATGAAGGTAACATAGCCTCTGCAGTTTGCAGGATGACACTGGCTGATTTTCTCATTGTGTGCAATCCTTGCTGATAAGACATCACTGGCTCCCAGGGGCAATGTCTCTTGAAAGAGAAGTGTGTGGGCCTTCCCCAGTGGCTCAGGGGTAAAGAATCTGCCTGCCAACGCATGAGATGCAGGAGACACGGGTTTGACCTCTGATCTGGGAAGATCCCACGTGCCACGGAGCATTTAAGCCCGTGCACCTCAATTATTGAGCCTGTGCTCTAGAGACAGGGAGCCATGAGTATAGAGCCCACGGGCCAAACTACTGAAGCCTGTATGCCTTGAGCTGAGTGCTCTGCAACACGAGAGCAGACGCTGCTAGCTGTCGCTTTCAGAAAACCCTGGGCAGCAACAAAGACCCAGCACAGCCAAAAGTAAATAGATGAAGAAAATTATAAAAAAAAGAAGTGTGTGGACAAGTAAACGTGTGTTTTTAACAGGGTACAATTGTTCGACTATTTGCACCTTGAAAATGAGTTTGCTGCATTGGTTTGCTAGCTAAGACGTATCCTTGTTTTTCTTTCTTTCTTTTTTTTTTAAATGATCGGCATTCTAAAATCATTCTCTACATTATGGCCATCATTTCCTAAGGATTCAAGGATCCCTAGTTTACCCTGTCCATCTCGTACTGCATGAATGTAACAATGAAGTTTACTTTAGCATAAAGGATACCGTTCTTTCGAAAGAAGCTAGCTTTTGCACAAGAATACTGTCAATGTATTATTAATTATAATATTGATGTGGATTATGTTGCATGCTTAGTTGCTCAGTTGTGTCTGAGTCTTTGCAACCAGATGGACTGCAGCCTGCCAGGCTCCTCTGTCCATGGGATTCTCCAGGCAAGAATACTGCAGTGGGTTGCCAGGCCCCTCTCCAGGGCATCTTCCCGACCCAGGGATCGAATCCACATCTCCTGTGCCTTTTCATTGCAGGTGGACTCTTTACCTGCTAAGCCATCAGGGAAGCCCCACAAATGTTAAGATTGCCTAAAACTGTCAGGATTAAAAAAAAGAAATTCCAGAGGTTTGATCGATGGACTTTCTGAATTTATAAATACACTCCTTCATAGCAAACACTAACTCACATACATAACATTTAAAATGTAAACCCTTTAGTGCGTGGAGAATTAGCATCTGTGGACCAACAATTCCAGTTCTATCTCTGGGCCTATCAGTAGCTGTTTCAGCCTTAATAAGCCATTTACTTTTCATGGATTTTAATTATGCAGCTATAAAAAAAGAGGATGATAGGAAATTTATTCCCCATACTTAAGGTTATGTGATGAACATATATATATTTGTGTTTTTCACATAAAGTAGCACCTATGGCAATTTTTCCTAATTTAACTTGGCGGTCTGCTCTAAAAACAACTCTATTCCATTTTATTGATCTCTTCATTTTGGAAGAAGCAGAATATACAATAGGCCACATCATTCAAAAAATGATGAGCTGTTTTGACTGGCTTAAAATTGTGCTCTACGTGTGGTTATATTGAGATGAATCTCAGGAGAGAGAGGAGAGGCATATACTTTATGAAGCGGAGATTATGTTGTAGGTAAATTGCAGGAACGCGTCTGCAAAGCAAATTTGATGGTATAATTTCATTGTGACACTCACAATGTCACTCAGACATCACTTCGATGAAAGTCATTTTTTTCAAAGAGGTTTCCTAAATAGAAAAGCAAACAGACAAACAAAAACCAGAACAGCTTTCCTAAAAACAACTAATCTTTATTTGTATTCAGTAATTGGACATTTCAGGGTAGCATTCATTTTTTTTTTTTTTTCCGTCTCTGTCTCCTAGCTGGCAATTAATCTCTAGCTGCTTTGTTACAAACTCTGAGCTCATCTGTTTTCATCGTGTAGGCTCTATTACTTAAATCTTTTACTACCAATGGAGAAGGCAATGGCACCCCACTCCAGTACTCTTGCCTGGAAAATCTCGTGGATGGAGGAGCCTGGTGGGCTGCAGTCTATGGGATCGCTAACCGTCAGACAACACTGAGCAACTTCCCTTTCAGTTTTCACTTTCATGCATTGGAGAAGGAAATGGCAACCCACTCCAGTGTTCTTGCCTGGAGAATCCCAGGGACGGGGGAGCCTGGTAGGCTTCCGTCTATGGGGTCGCACAGAGTCGGACACGACTGAAGTGACTTAGCAGCAGCAGTTTACTACCAATCGCTTCTTCAAGTGGAGATCTTAACAAGCAAAGCATATCTACAGTCAGGACTCACTGAACATCAGTCAGCAGCCACAGACAGGGGTGAAACTGAGGCAAGTGGAGTGAAGCAGGTGAACCGAGAGTCTCTTATACAGAGTGAAGAAAGTCAGAAAGAGAAAAAACAAATATCCTATATTAACGCATATGTAGATGGGCATATACACATGTGTGTACGCACATGTGCGTATACGCGTTTGGACAGCTATGTGTACGTAAAGTGGACGTATACTGTTGTGTACAGACTTAGGACTTTATTGTAAGAGCACCATATTCTATTTTCCCTGAGGAATATATATATGTATATATATTTTTAACCAGTACAGTTGCTTCCTCATGTGGATTCACACTTGCAAGCAGGCAAGCAATTAATATAATTTATGTTCAATGCTCTATAAATGACATGATGCGAGTATGATATAGTCTTTGTATGTATTCTTCTTTCAGTGAGACGAGCTTCTTCTTTCAGTGAGTCCTGAGGTTCCTGTGGATTCTGCACCATTTTTCAAGGCTGCTAAAAACATCTCTGTGTTACTCTTCTGATACATGTGCACAGAAGTTTCTCGTGCATGTATGGTTGGGTCCTGAATATGACATCTTTTCTTGACTGGGAGGGCTACTCCATTTCTTCTGAGGGATTCCTGCCCACAGTAGTAGATATAATGGTCATCTGAGATAAATTCACCCATTCCAGTCTATTTTAGTTTGCTGATTCCTAGAATGTCGATGTTCACTCTTGCCATCTCTTGTTTGACCACTTTCAATTTGCCTTCAGAGAAGGCAATGGCAACCCACTCCAGCCTTCATTCATAGACCTAACATTCCAGGTTCCTATGTTGCTGGCGTCCAGCCCCAGTGGATCCAGGGAATTCAAAGCAGGGACAGCGTTGGCAAGGAAAGACTTATTTATTTATTAATATAAGATTAGATCAGGAAGAAATAGTATAGTAGGAAATTTAGTTGGAGAAAAGGAGGCTGAATAACTTGATTACGTGGAAAGCCAATAAAGGAACTTGCACCATCTACACTGGGCCACCGGCGCCCGTTTAAATATCAGAGAGTGCCCCGCCTTGGGCTCTCTTTCTTACGGATCTTAGAAGCCGGGACAAGTAAGTAGACATGATGAGCCTCCACGTTCCAAGGGAATTCAGCCGAAAAAGGGGAGAAAAGAACGACATGGGGAAGCCCAGCATCGGTGCAAGACTCCAAAAAAACTTTATTTTTTAAAATCAGCTTATATACCCCAAGTTGTACATAATGGAATATGCAGAGTTATGCAGGGGCAGCAGTCCTGACCCTCATTGAGACAAGGCTTTCTTTTTGCATACCCTCCCGCATACAAAAGGTCTCAGGTGGTTTACATTATCTTCTGGCCAAGAGGCCTGTTAACATTTTTATGGCTCTCTTCCTGGATAATTATCTATCAACCAGAAAACTCCTTTTCCCCAAAAGTGTTTTTTCTTTACTCTGCATCACCCTCAAAGTACTAAATAAAGTTACATTCCTGTAGAACAAAGGTGCAGTGGGTTATAACAAAGAAGGTACTTAACTCAAAGATCTAATGTTGCTAATACCAGGCCTACTACCTGTTTTTCTATATACCAACTATATCTAAAAATAAAAGATATGAAAATTTGGCAGCAAGTGTTGGCTCAGCAAATGAAACCTTTAATCAGTCCTATTCTAATGATTTTGACTCCTCGGAAGCCCCTACATTCCTAGGATGTTTTAAGCTTCCTGTGCCTCCCGAGGTCGGGAGGCCCCAAACAATCACATGTGCAGCTGTAACAGTCCTGCAGGCAGGCTAGAAAGCCATCAGAGGGGTTTTTGGATTGAAACACCCTTTCAAATGCAGAAGACTAAAGCCCTGAATTGACTTTTTCCAGGCAGGCAGATTCTTATTTTGGGGGGTACATGCTCAGGAAATACCAGGGGGAAAACCTGAGATCTGACTCGACCTTGCCCATCAGATCTCTGCCGCATGACCTTGTCACGGGTGGGATTCCTCACTCTGGCTCCCGGCACTATGCAATACTGTTTTTTGCAACACTGGACTTTACTTCCATCACCGGTCACATCCACAGCTGGACGTTGTTTTCGCTTTGGCTCCATCTCTTCATTATTTCTGGAATTATTTCTCCATTCTTCTCTGGTAGTGTATTGGACCCTTACCAACCTGGGGAGTTCATCTTTCAGGGTCATATCTTTTTGCCTTTTCATACTGTTCAGCTATGACAAACCTAGACAGCATATTAAATAGCGTTACTTTGCCAGCAAAGGTCCGTCTAGTCAAAGCTATGGTTTTTCCAGTGGTCATGTATGGATGTGAGAGTTGGACCATAAAGAAAGCTGAGCACAGAAGAGCTGATGCTTTTGAACTGTGGTGTTGGAGAAGACTCTTGAGAGCTCCTTGGACTGCAAGGAGATCCAACCAGTCCATCCTAAAGGAAATCAGTCCTGGGTGTTCATTGGAAGGACTGATGTTGAAGCTGAAACTCCAATCCTTCGGCCCCCTGATGTGAAGAACTGACTCACTGAAAAAACCCTGATGCTGGGAAAGACTGAAGTCAGGAGGAGAAGGGGACGACAGAGGAGAGATGGTTGGATGGCATCACTGACTCGATGGATATGAGTTTGAGCAAGCTCTGGGAGTTGGTAATGGACAGGGAAGCCTGGCGTGCTGCAGTCCATGGGTTGCAAAGAGTCAGACATGACTGAGTGACTGAACTGAACTGAAATCCTCTCTCTCTCTGTTTCAAAAAGGACTCAAAATATTGGGACTTCCTGGTGGTCCAGTGGCTAAGACTCTGCACTCCCAAGGCAGGGGGCCCAGGTTTTGACTTCTGGTTGGGGAACTGGATCCCACTTGCTGCAATTAAGCGTTCACGTGTTACAATAAAGATCTCATATGCTGCAACTAAGGCCCAGGGCATCCAAAAAGTAAAATTTTTTGCAAAGAAATGACTCAAAGTATTTAAGCTGGGTTGACCCCATTTAATGTCTTCCCAGGTCATACTAGTGGTAAAGAATCTGCCTGCCGATGCAGGAAACGTAAGAGATGCAAGTTCGATCTCTGGGTCTGGAAGATCCCCTGGAGAAGGGAATGGCATCCCACTCCAGTATCCTTGCCTGGAGAATCCCAAGGACAGAGGAGCCTTGCAGAGTACAGTTCATGGAATTGCAAAGAGTTGGACATGACTGAAGTGACTTAATAGGCATGCACGACCCCATTTAAAGTTAATTATTTTGTAGGGCAAACATATGGACACGATTTTATTTTCAAAGACTTGATTCTTTTTAGAGCCATTTCAGGTTCACAGCAAATTTGAGAAAAAGGTACAGAGACTTTCCATACATCCCTTGTGCCCTACATGTGCAATGCATCCCTCATAATCAACAACCCCCATCAGACGGTACATTGTTTATAACTGATGAACCTTCATGGATGTATCATCATCACTCAGGCTCCATAGTCTACACCAGGATCCAGTCTTGGTGGTGTGCATTCTATGGGTTTGGGCAAAAGCCTGGTGACGTGGATCCATCATTATACTGTTCTGCAGAGTAGTTTCACCGCCCAAAGAACTAACTGCTTCATCCATTCATTGCACGCCCATTTCCTCCCCACTAACCATTCATCATCTGACTGTCTCTACAGCTTTGCTTTTTCTAGAATGTCATGTAATCGGATTCATGTTTGTTGTTATTCAGTTGCTAAGTCATGTCCAAATCTTTGTGACCCCACGGACTGCAGCACACCAGGCTTCCCTGTCCTTCGCCATCTCCTAGAGTTTGCTCAAACTCATGTCCATCGAGTCGGTGATGCCATCCAACAATCTCATCCTCTGTCTTCACCTGCCTTCAATCTTCCCCAGCAGCAGGGTCTTTTCCAATGAGTCAGTTCTTTGCATCAGGTGGCCAGGGTATTGGAGTTTCAGCTTCAGCATCTGTCAGTCCTTGCAACGAATATTCAGGACTGCTGTCCTTTAGGATGGACTGGTTGGATTTCCTTGCAGTCCAAGGGACTCTCAAGAGTCTTCCCCAGTACCCCTATTTGAGAGCATCAATTCATATATTCCCTAGCTTTTTCAGGTTGACCTTTCCCCATAGCCATTACTTTCTCTACATGGAAAAAAAAAAAGACGTGGCAAACTTTACTCACTCTAAGTAGTCTGATAATTTACATATCCTCACCTGATTCAAAATTACTTAATGCCTAATCACCTGGATGTCTGGAAGCTGAGATAGCAGGGAATTTACATAACAGAGCTAAATAAATATTCATCCTTCATTATCAAGCATTAGAATTTAATGAAAGTGAGTTACAGTTTGAGAAAGAGAGAGAAGGCCACTGAATGTTAATAATGTATCACAACTTTTGCAATGAATACATGAAGGAGGTAAAGAAGAATTTTAAAAATTATGTGTAAGTAACTGTAGGTAATTTTATTTGGTGATTTTATTTAGTCCTCTTTACGATACTGTGATACTTCAAGTAGGGGTCTCTATGGTACCTACTTAAGTAATTGTAGGTAATTTCATTTGATGAATGTATTTAGTTTGCTTTATGACACTGCAATGGTGGTTCTTTATTGCATATGAGCTTGTTGGAACTTAGAAAGTGTTCCCACAGAGTCTACAGCCCATTTTGTCTGGTTTTATGAAAGATGTCCACACAGGGCTTTGTCAGTTCGTCCCTTTAAATTATATGGAAAATGTCCATATGTTCTAGAGTGTTTTTCTCTAGAGAGATAATCAGGAGACTTTTTTTTTTGGTCTCAAAGAGACCCTTTATCCTCCACCCTAAATATGAATATTTAGTTGTCTTGTCAGGTAGCTCAGTCGGTAAAGAATCTGCCTGCAGTGCAGAAGACTTGGGTTCCATCCCTGGGTCAGGAAGATCCCCTGGAGAAGTAAATGAAAAACCACTCCAGTATCCTTGCCTGGAAAATACCATGGACAGAGGAGCCTGGTGGGCTAGAGTCTATGGGGGTCACCAAGAGTCAGGTATGACTGAGCGACTAACACGTGCACTTTTTCACAAATTACAAATTTTACTTTATGGAAGGCCCAGTCCAGTAGCAGGGAATATTGAATCAGCTTGATTTTAAAGCCGTTCTTATCAGTAAAACATCAAAACAGAATAGGACTCTTGAAAAGACGCACGCGCCCAATGTTCATAGCAGCACTGTTCAAAATAGCCGAAGACAGAGAGGCAAACTAAATGTCCATTGACAGAGGACTGGATAAAGAAGATGTAGTTATACACACACACACACACACACACACACACACACTGGAACAGTACTCAGCCATAAAAATGAATGAAACAATGTCACTTGCAGCAACATGGACAGACCAAGAGATGATCATACCCGGTGAAGTAAGCCTGCTGCTGCTGCTGCTAAGTCGCTTCAGTCGTGTCCGACTCTGTGCAGCCCCATAGACGGCAGCCCACCAGGCTCCACCATCCCTGGGATTCTCCAGGCAAGAACACTGGAGTGGGTTGCCATTTCCTTCTCCAATGCATGAAAGTGAAAAGCGAAAGTGAAGTTGCTCAGTCGTGCCTGACTCTTAGCGATCCCATGGACTGCAGCCCACCAGGCGCCTCTGTCCGTGGGATTTTCCAGGCAAGAGTACTGGAGTGGGGTGCCATTGCCTTCTCCGGAAGTAAGCCAGAGAGAGACAAATATTATGAGATTTATCACTTATATGTGGA